>JXCR01130384.1:173275-220194 GCA_002079205.1 Phalaenopsis hybrid cultivar
TGCTTACAGGAATTTTCATACCTTAAATATACAAGTACAAAAATTAAAAATAAGAGTAAAAATTAATTGATCAAATTTTAACTCATCTTTATCATATATGAGATTCATTAGACTTCTATGTAGTGGAGGATTAAATAAAAGTAAATAAACACACTAACATAAATTGATAACTGCTGAATACAATAGTTCAGAGTGGCTCTATCTCTTGTAACTTCACTGAGGTGATTCGTAGGGAGTAGATGAGTTGAAATAAAATAGTGCCACGATTTTGAGGTGGCGTCAAGCTTTGACGCAGAGAAATTTACTCTCCTTTCATTTGTTATTTTTCATAATCCTCTTCCCATAGTTAATGAAGATATAATCTCATCAAACTCCTCCTTAGTCGGATTATAATTTAAATAAAAACATAATACACTAGGGGGCAGCTCGTAAAATGAATTTATTACCTCAAGGGAGAAATTTATTAATTTTCCTTTGAACATAACTTGATCTTCCTTAGCTTCAGTGAGATTAGCATAGAACTACCAAACCACAAAATCTATAGCTACAACAAAAAAATAATAGAAACATTCCCATTGTCAGCAAACTATTAGATCTTCAACTACTCCACCCGAATTATTGAAATAATGCTCGTGAATCAATTTTCTTGATTGCATCGCTTCTGTATATCTATCCTAAGCTTTTGAACTAACGAATACTAGAATCAAATTTGGGCTTCCCCTTGCTCCTCTTCATTCTTGGTGTTATTTCTAAGAATCACATAAAATTCACAATAAATCCTAAATTCAAATCTAAATCACAAAACCTAACTATTAGAAGCTTAAACTATCATTTCCATATATTTTCCACATATTTTTCTCAAATTTTCACCATTAATAGTGATTTTCAGATAAATCCCTAATGTACTCGAAATACTTCGTGAAAATAAAAAATTTTTACACAGAAGTGAAGCTCTTACTCTGAGAAGATGAAATCTAGCAAATTTAGCTTAATTCCACAGAAAAAATCTTCACTTAAGAAGGAGCCCTGTGTCCCAAAATTGTGAAATCTCAAGGAATAAGATGACGGTCAGGGTAAAAATGGCATTTTTGGCTCAAATTTTCACTTTTAACCATTCATAAACCAGTTTAAGTGAACCGGCTCGGGTAGTCCAACTCTTATGCGCAGGGTTTTGGCGCTTAGGAGCTAGTGCACAAATTTTGATATTTTTGATTTTAAGTGAAATGCACATATAGCCTAAGTCAAATGGTCTTATAAATCTTAATAACTATTTTCTTCCCTTTCAATTCTCCTCTTTCCCAAAATTCACCAATTTTCACAAATTCAATTCAACACAAAATAACACAAAACTTTACACACAAAAGAATACTTATATTAATTCACAAATAAATACAAACACTTGTGATACATAATTTCTCACTCCAAAGAGACTTGAATGAGATAACTTTTAAACACATATTTCAAATACTAAAGAAGCTCAACAAAAAAACTATAAAACAAACTTAACTCTAACATCAAGACATCTAAAACAAAAAAATAAACACTAACTTCAAACAAAAATTTAAACTCTAGAACTTAATTCCCTTCTCCTTCTGGTGGAATGAATTTCATCTTTTCATTTGTTTCTCTTGGGGCATTTAGAATATAGATCTGATAAAACAGACGGTTAAGTCTTTTTCAATCAATTTATTTTTCAAGTACATGGCCCTGTCTGCTTCTTCTATAAAACTTGTATGGCTAAATTGCATCTTAAGTTGCCATCCAATATGTCCAAATGTGCGCTAGTCTCATTCATCATTGCTTTAATTGAAGCCACATTGGCCTCAATCTTTACGATCTTCTCCACTTTTCCTTCTATACTAATGGCTAGGAGCCTGTTGTATAACTCTTGTGCACTTTGACTAACAAAATTTTTCTTCATGGCTTTTTTTTTCTTCATTTCAATCTACCAAGAAGACATTTTGTAAGTTCTCACACTCTTCACTTAAACTTTAGGATGAAAATTTGAGGTGGGGTGAGAATTCTCTTCATTCCCTACTATTTATAGGCCATCGATCAAACCTAGACCCACTACGCACGTTCTAAAACCACTAACCATGTTTAAACCCACTAAACCATGTTTAATTCTTCTAGAAGAATAATTTAGGACATTCTTTTAACTGTCGCTCTTAAGCGCCGAGTGTTGGCACTTAAGCGTCGGTGCTTAATTTAGCACAGGTCTGCTTAGCATCCAAATACATATTCTAACACTTCTAAGTCATTTATTAAGGTGTTAGAATCATCCCTAAATCATTATATATTCATAATACTACCACATTTTTCTTAATCAAACACAACAACATAACATTTAAAATAGAAACACAGAGATAACTATGGGTTGCGTCCGACAAAGCATATGGTTTAACATCGTCAGCCCATCATAACATATGCTTATTCTGGTTGGCCCAACAACATAAGAACATTTAATTTAAGTTGATCCCCTAAATTGTAAATTTTCAGTCGGTGACCATTCACTTTGAATATTTTCTCAGTTGTGGGATCTTTGATATCCGTAGCTTCATAGGAATAAAATTTTATCACAACAAGTGGACCCATCTATCTAGACTTAGGTTTTCCTGGAAATAATCTTAATCTTGCATTATATAGAAAACCTTGTTGCCCTAACTGAATTTTTTTTGGTAAAACTCATGCGATCATGCCACATCTTCATCTTTTCCTTATAAATTTTAGCGCTCATAAGATTCATTCCTTATCTCTTCAAGCTCATTTAATTGCAATAGTCATTTCTCACTAGCATCTTTTAAACTGTAATTAAATTCCTTAATAGCTTAATATGCTTTATGCTCAAGTTCAACTGGTAAATGACAAGTTTTCCTAAATATTAGCCTATTTGGGGACATTCCTATAGGAGTTCAATATGTAGTCCTATAAGCCCACAAAGCATAATCAAGTTTAACTAACCAATCCATTTTTGTTGAATTCATAGATTTTTCCAAAGTTTTTTAAATTTCACAATTGGATAATTCAAACAAACCACTTATCTGAGGATAATAAGCAGTAGCAATTCAATGGTTGATATGAATTTTTCTTAAAAATTTCTCTATCATTGCATTTTTGAAATGACTTCCCCCATCAGTTATGATCACACTTGGTATCCCAAATCTACAAAAATATGTTTGTTCTTAAAAACTTTGCTACACTTTAAGCATCACATTGAGGTAAAGCAATAGCTTCTATTCAATTGGATACATAGTTTATTGCTATCAATATATATAAATTTCTGAAATATGGTATAAGAGATCCCATGAAATCTAATCCCCAAGCATCAAATATCTCAACTTCCAACACATAATTGAGGGGCATGTCATTTCTCTTAGAAATATTGCATACTCTTTGACATCAATCAAAAGCTCTGATATAAGCATTAACATCTCTAAAGATTGTAGGCCAATAAAATCTAGATTGCAATATTTTGTGCGATATTTTATCAACCTTGAAATGTCTCCAAAAATTAGAATTCTGACATTTTTGGATAAATTCATAAGTTTCTTCTAAAGGCACACATTTTTGTCTTAGCATCAATAAAAAATTTCCTCTTCTACTAGTATGTTAGACCAAAGAGAATAATATTACTAACAATAAATTCATAATGTCGGCATACCATGAAACACACCACTCATTAATATTGAATAATTCTCCATCTATAAAATGTTCATTAATTTCTTTTTTAAAATAGAGTGATTTTTCTAATTCATGCCTGGACAGATGATCAGTAATTTGATTCTCTGCTCCCTTTCAATCTACTTTTTCAAAGTAAAATTCTTGCATAAGAAAAATCCATCATATCAGTCTTGGTTTAGTATCCTACTTTTTCATTAAATATTTATTAGGAGAATGATCTGTATGCACAACAAATTTGGTCCAATTTAATATGATTTGAATTTATAAAAAGTATATATTATTGCTAATAACTCTTTCTCAGTTGTGGTATAATTAATTTGAGCATCATAAAGAGTTCTACTAGCATAGTAAATTACATTGAAAATCTTATCATGTTTTTTTCCTAAAATAGCTCCAATAGCATAATCACTTTCATCGCACATTAATTCAAAAGATTTTCCCAATCCGGTGAAACAATAATTGGTGCAGTGACTAATTTTTCATTTAATAGCTCAAAAGCTTTTAGGCACTTGTTATCAAAATTAAAAATTACATTTTTTTAGAGCAAATGACATAGAGGCATAGCAATTTTTGAAAAATCTTTAATATATCACTTATAGATTCCAACATGTCCAAAGATACTCCTAATTTCCCTCACATTTGTTGGTTGAGGTAAATTAGCGATCACTTGAATTTTGGCATGATCTGCATCCATATCATTTTTGGATATATGATGTCCTAAAATAATTCCTCCTGCTGCAACAAATTGACATTTTTCCCAATTAAGGACTAAATTTGTTTCTTCACAGCACTTAAGAAATTTTGATGAAAGTTCTAAACATAATTCAAATGATGTTCCAAATACTGAAAAATCATCCCTAAATAATTTAATTCCTTTTTTAATTAAATCACAGAAAATAACCATCATACATCTTTAAAATGTAGCAGGGTTATTACATATGCCAATGACCATTCTTCTAAGCATAAATGTACCATAAGGACTGGTAAACATTGTTTTCTCTTGATCCTCACGAGCTATTTGTATTTGATGATAACTAGTATATCCATCCAAAAAATAAAAGTATTTATGCCCAGCTAGTAAATCCAACATTTGATCTTAAGAGGGTAGTGGAAAATGATATTTTCTAGTGGTGAGATTTAATTTTCTATAAGCAATGCATATTCGCCACCTTGTGACTTATCTTGTTGATATTAACTCATTATGTTCATTCATAGTCACAGTCATTCCTCCATTCTTAGGAACACAGTGAATTAGACTAACCCATGCACTATCTGAAATAGGGTAGATAATTCCATCATCTAACCACTTTAAATTTTTTTTATTAACAATTTCTTTCATAATAGAATTTAATCTCCTTTGAGGATCATCCCCGAGTTTGTAGTTCTCTTCGATATGATTTCTATGCATACAAATTGAAGGACTGATTCTTTTAATATCAGTAATTGTCTATCCAAAGGCTTTCTTATAGTTCTTCAAAGTTTTCATTAAACAATCTTCTTCTTCTATAGTTAAATTTGAGGAAATTATAACTGGTAATGTCAAGAAATCACCTATAAAGGCATATTTTAAATGTTTAGGAAGTAACTTCAACTCAAGTTCAAGAGATTTTTCAATCGATGGGCTAAAAGATTTACCCTTTTCTTTATTGTCCAAAACTTCAAAACTTTCTTGAACATAATTTGAATCTTCCTTATAAAAATCTTCAAATTGATCTAATTCCTCTTCTTTCTCTTAATAATTTGTTTTGAAATGGTATTCACACATATATCTTATTACGCCCATTTTGTAACATTCATCATCTTTACCTCTTGTAGGATACTTCATTGATTTTGAAATTATAAAAGTAACAGTTTGATCATTGACACACATGGTTAATCCCCTTTATGTACATCTATCATTTTGCTCTTCTTCTAGCTAGGAAAGGACTCCTCAAAATGATAAGTATCACTTTATCATGAAATGGTTTTGACACCAATGAACCATCAACAGCGGTATCGATAATAGATCTAAGAGATCGAGCTAATTCATTGGAAAAGGTTTGAATTATTAACTAATCTGATATAACATGGTGTGGACACTTTCTCAGTAATTCTTTAAATCGTTCCCACGCTTAATAAATAGATTCCTCTTAAAACTGACAAAAATATTTAATATCATTTTGAAGCTTCGCAATTTTTTATGGTGGAAAATATTTAACAAGGAATTTTTGTGCTAAATCACACCAAGTTCTGATAGATTCAAGTGCTAAAAAATTTAACCTCATCTTAGCCATATCCCTTATGTGAATAGAAAGTCTAAGTCTTATAGCATCATCCAAAACTCCATCACATTTAAATGTAGCACATAATTCTATAAAATTGGCAAAATGTACATTTGGATATTCAGTTGGTGCTCCCACAATTTGATTATCTGACATCATTTAAATAATAACAATTTTAAGTTCAAATGTTTAGCTACTACAACATATTTTTGAATACTAGGGTTTGCATAATCTCTTAAAGGTTTAAATTCTTGATTAAGTTCAACATTTTGATTATTTTAGTTTATCATTTTTTAAAATTATTGATCATTTTATGTATTTTTTATTTTTTTTTATTTTTCTAATAGTTCGTTCTAATTCAGAATCATAGGGCACTAGTCCTTTAGAACCTGAACTACTCATACATTACTACAAAATAAGATAAAACAAAATCACACAAACAAGAACTTATATAAAAACAACACTGCAATATTCCTATAATAAATCTAAAAGTTTAAATAAGACTTTCTAAATATAGAAATGTACTTTTCAAAAAATTCCCTTAAAATTTTTTATTCCCTGGCAACGGTGCCAAAAACTTAATCCCAACTTTTAAGAAAATACTAAGAAGCATGTGTTTTTTTATTCTCAAATCTCTTTACTTATATTTCTTATTTTACAATGGTGCCAAAAACTTGACTTCAAAGCAAATACGAGTACAAATATTATATTTAAATATTAACATACTACGCAGTTATACACATTGTTACTAAGTAATATAGAAATTTTTTATTAAGCCCCAAATATCGAACCCACAAAGAATACTACAAATTTTTAATAAGAAATTAGATAGCAAGCCCTACTTTGAAAAATATTCTTACTCAAACTATCGATGCTATAATAAGAATGAAAGTTTGAATATTTTTAGTAATTTTTGATAATTGATAATAAAGTAAACAATTAACTAAATTTAACTAGATATTTTAAGATGAATGTAATGTAAATAAAATATCATTTTCTTTATCACGAATCAGTAACAAGTATAGGAGTTCATTGATTAAGTATTGAAATTTTGTTGTGCCAAATAAGCGCAATATTATTCCTTACACCTACTAGAGATGCTATAAAGAACATTGACTAGTATAAAGTTTGAATAGTCTTGAAGATGTGCTAGGTAGGGAATAAACTAGCTCTCACTCTAGAGTTCCCTCTTCTCCCTTAACCCAGAGGCTAACATCTTGTATCAAGACCTGAAACACTAAATTGAATTGGGGGCTTTAGCCTGTCACTCTAAAGTCCTCTAACTCTACACCCTTCAAAGTTTATTTCCCTTATTTTTTGCACTCAACCATATAAATTACTTTCTCATCCATACAATCTCATGTGATTTTTACCATTAGTTTACTGAGACAATATCATCTTGGGTCTTACATGTTCTCACAACAAATATTAACATCTTAATTGGACAAATCAAGAAGTAAATGAAGTATAAGGTTTAAAATCATCATAACTTTTTATGACATTAAAGACCAATACTTCACACAACTTCCATCCAACACTTAATTACTTATCATTTTAAAAGAAAAGATACAGAAAATTACTCAAAATTCCTGGAGAAAACACAAAAACACTAAGTTTAAAAGTAGAAATCATGTAAACACACAATAACTCTAAATTAAAGCCAAATGTAGTTACAAAAGTTGAAACTTTTTTCAAATTCCTCTCCACCAAACTCTTGAAGTTCCTTTGAATCTCTTCTCTTCCTTTCTCTTACAATAATCTCTTCTAACACACTACAACTCCTACCTTTTTTTTCTAAAAGTACCTAACTAATCTATAAGAGAGGGTGTCAGTGGCTAATTTTGTCTCCCTCAGTCATTCAATCCAAGTCTTCTTTTATAATTTTCCAAAAGGTGCTTTTGTGTCTCTTCAAAATGTGTCCACATTCAATGAATCTTCTAAGAGTTGCCTCCTTTAAATAGCCATTTAAATGTATTTTTGTATCCATTAACCATAAACCATGTTTTAACCAAGAGTTTTTTCAAACACCCCTTCAAAAATTAATCCAAACTCATTGGCGCTTAAGCGCGGGGTATGCGGCGCTTAGCATGGTCTTCTCTATTATCCTGAAGCTTAAGCGCCATTTTGGGCACTTAGGAACCACATTTCTTTTGCATACCTTCTTCATTTTTGCTCCAAACTTGATCATTTTTCACTCCTTTCACCATTTTTCATTGATTTAATTGGAAATCAAAGAAAAATACACAAATACTCTCCATTAAAGTGCAATATTCTACAAAATAGGCATAAAAATGTGTACATAAATGTTATATATTTAAGGTATATCATAGGACTATGTGTGATTTTGGTGCCTATAATAACCTCAATCCATTGTCAATTTTGAAAGGGTTGAGAGTAAGAGAGTTGTCTCAACTACTATAACTCTTCAGCTTGTTGGTCGATCAATCACTTATCCAAGAGGGGTTATTTAGGATGTTCTAGTGAAGGTGGATAAAATTATCTTCCATGTTAATTTTATTATATTAAGAATGAAGAAAGATAAAGAGATCCTTATCATACTTGGTAGACCTTACCTACGCACTGACAGAGTGATGAATGATGTGTAGAAATAAGAGATGACAATGAGAGTGCTTAATCAAGAGGTAACTTTTAATGTGTTAAAATCAAAAGGTTCCTTCTAATTATAATGAATATACATGTTGTAGAATGGATCTGATTGACTAATTATGTAGCAACCACTTTTGGGAAAGTTGCGAAGTTAAATCAGTGGAACAAGATTTAAGTAAGGATTATTCTACAAACTTTATGAACGAACCTGCTCTACAGGTTGAAGATAACCTGAGAATTGTTAGGGAGAGGTTTGAGATACTTGATTCTACTTAACATTGTAAACCTATTGCTCCATCTATTGAGGAACCCCTTGAATGTGAGATGAAGGAACATCTCAATTATTTCAAATATGCTTTTTTGAGGAAGTCATCTACATTGTCAGTAATCATATTCTCGTAACAGAGTAGCTCACAAGCGAAAAAATTGATGAGCGTTCTGAGGAACTTTGAAAAACATTTTGATGGACCAGACATAAATGGGATTATTCCCTTGATATGTATGCATAAAATCCTTATAAAGGAAAATCATAAACCCCAGGTAGATCCTCAAAAGAGATTGAACCTTTTTAGGAAATAAGTCATCAAGAAGGAGATTTTGATATGGTTTGGTGGAGCTATTATCTATCCCATTTCAGATATTGCCTAGGTTATCATGATCCACTGTGTTTCTAAGAAAAGGGAAGTGACTGTTGTAGTAAAGAACAAAATGAATTGATCCCAACTATCTATTTTACTAGATGGTGTATATGTATTGATTATAGAAAACTAAACTCAGTCATAGAAAAGATCATTTTCCTTTACCCTTTTTAGAGAGATGTTGGATATGCTAGCTTACCACCCATTTTTCTACTTTTTGGATAAGTAATCAGGGCATCATCTAATACAACCTTAGTGCTACACACTAATCCAAGTGAAGTCCCTGGAAACGGTGACAAAAACTTGACACAACCCACAATTACACAATAATTTTGCTTCCAACAGATTGTTAAAAACTAGACCGAATTTATATTTAGCGGCTAGTGTGCAAAATTAAAATAAAGTTTAGAAATTTGATTACACACTAGGTGTACTACATAAGTATACATATCATTTCAAGTAATATAGGGCATTCATTAAAAACCTTAGTATCGATCCCACATAGATGCGAGGTAAGAAATCCCTTAGGCTAATTCTAGTCTACTACTATCAAGTCTTAGTTTGGAAATTTTGAAAAGTTTTATTTTCTTAAATTCACTAATTTATGCTAAAATTATAATTATCTAAATTAGATAAAATAAAAATATAAGGAGGATGGATAAATTTTGGTAAGATCTTAAATAACAAACATCCCTTTCCCCTTGCTATGAGATCTTAATTAGTGTAAGAATAGAATGTTTATACGTTAAAATGTGGTATTGCAAAAAATAGAAGCATACTGATTCTTTAACCCCTCTTGGTGCTAGTGAGAAACATAGGCTAATCTCAAGTTTGTTCTAGCTTGTGTAAGAGTGTCAAGCATATTCTAGCCTCTCACTTTTAGATTAACCATTGTTCCCTCTCTTTAAGACCTACTACGAACCCTTAAATCCAAACTAAAGACCAAATTAATAAAAGAATCTAACATGTCACCCTAGAAATATCAATTCTACATCCATCAAAACTTATCTCTCTATCTATTTGCACTTCCACTCAGATGATTGCGATGGCTCTATCAAAAGTTAATTGTGGTACTCATTAAGTGGGTGAAATAATAGCCCTCCCGGGTCATTATGTTTCACAACAAATTTTAACCTCACAAGTGATCGATTTGTGAAGTTAATGAAAAATTGGTGAAAATACGATCACAATTTTTTAAAATAAAACAAAATTTTCAAACCATTCTCATCACAAGGAGAAAGAGTAAGGAAAACTACTCACTAAGCATGAAGAAAGCACAATAGAAAACTTCCTTTAAATCAAAGCAAATTCAGTAGAAAAGTGTTTACAATATTTAAAGATAAAGAAGAGCAAAATACTTAGCTTTTTCTTTGAAAGAAAGATGAAAATCCCTCTCACAAAATCTTCTACTTATCCACATAAAGTTCCTACAATTCTTGTCAGAAATCTCTCACAAAGCCTCACCAATATCTCCAAAAAAGCTAGAAATCTACATTCCTACTCCTATCTATGACCTCTAAACATTCTTGAAAGTTCCAAGAGTTGAAAATGCCCAAATGTGCCTTCCAAAGCGCTAAATGGTGCTTAAAAACACCAAAAATCGAGTAATAATTGTATGAAACAGCTACTGGTGTTATGGCGCTAGAATCGGTGCTATAGCGTCTGTTTCTCAACGTAATTGGCACTATGGTGATAGAATCTGACACAATAGCACCACAATTGCTTGCAACACCCTAGTTTCACTCCATTTCACTCCATTTCAGCTCCAATCCACTCTATGTGCTATATCAAAATGCGTTAGATCAGAATTTTCTTCCTTGCTCGATTTAACTCAAAATTACACCATTTTTGCTCCATTTTTTTTCTAAAACTCTATTTCTTGCACCTATAATCAAAATAATGTAAAATACCTTTCATTAAAGTGCAATATCATTAAAAAACGTACAAAAAATGAGCATTAAATGTATAACTAAAATAGGTAATTTTAAAAAGTATCAATTCCCCAAACTAAAATGTTTCTTGTCCTCAAGTAACACTATAACATTAAAAACCAAATTTCTTGATTTGAGGTAGTGAGTTTCCGTATGGTTTCCTATAATTTTGGCTCAGAAATGTTATTGTGTAACTTTGGAGGAAATCTAGTAAATCAACCTAGGATTAGAGTGTAAGAATATCTCATATTCAACTTAGGAATCTTGATTTTCTATTTACTTCAAAAGTTATTAAAACTTGTCAAACTAAAGGTTAAAAAAAAGTTTAAAAACAAAATTTAAGAACCTTATCTATACCAATTTGATCAATATTTTTTTTAATTAAGAATATGCTTAGGATTTTTTCTAAGCCTTTTCATTTAAAAAGATTCAAGGGAAACCACTTTTTGATTAGGCTTCTCCTCAAGTTCCTCCCCACATAATTTATTTTTACTTTTCAGGATCTCTTTATTTTGCTTTTTTTTTTACTTTTAGGATCATTTTCAATCCCCGTTTTTATGTGAGGATTAATATATATGGATAGACCTTTAATAGTTTTGAATTTCACTATCCTTATTCTGAAGTTTAAAACTCAAAACTTTCCCTAACTTTTTAAAAGTGTAAGTATTAGTTTGAAAAAGGTTTTAATAAGGGCTCAATTCTCATTAAGTATAAATCTAAGAATCTTAGCTTTTTAAATATTCAACTCCTTTCTACCATAAATAACAAAATCATTTTCCTAATGTTTACTACAAAATATCTTAACTCTAGAACAGTTTCATCACATAAGATCCCAAATAAGTTTTTTCTAACATTCCTAAATTCAAAGTTATAGTAATCTAGAGATAACACCACATATCACAAGTCATTTTAAAAGTGATAATTAAATATAGGTTACTGAAGACAAATAAAGTTTAACATTCAAATTCATTTTTCTTCCTCCCCGCAAACTTAAATTTTTAAATATTTTACCATGAAAACCATAGATTATAGTAGGAAGAAAAAGTAGATGTTGAATCTACTAGCTACTACAACATCCAATCAAATTCATATACATGCATAATCAGAATATATTGACTACAAGAGAAAGTAAATCTAACCTAAAAGATATTTTTAATAACAAAGTCTTCTCCAAGTCATTAGGAATTTATACATTCAAGTGTTCTCCAAGTCATCTATATTGTTGTATTACAAAACACAAACACACATGATAAATGAGGTTAATTCATCCCTCAACTCATCGCATCTTACTACCTTACTTCTAATTTCTAACGAAATCAATACAAAGATAATTTAAGTGCCTTCCATGAACTTTATATGTTTAACCTCATGGATATAATTATCCCTGTTACGTTGGGTCTTGAACACCAACCTCAGGCATCACATTATCCCATTACCTATGCACCTCTAATATTTATAAGGGTAGTATAAGATCATCCACATGTTACCAATCAACTAGTTTCATGACCCTACCGACAAAAATAAGGTCAGAGAAAGGAAATAACAAAATTGAGATGGAACTGTCACTATCCAAACTCAAAATGTCTCCTGTAAAACTCAAGTCCAATTAAGACCCGAGTCATAGTGGACTCGTCAATCCAACTACTACAAGACAACATAAAAAGTCTAGCCATAATAAGAAGTTAAGGAATCACCTCCCTCATGACACACAAATATCAAATCAAACCAATAACAATCCAAAAAACCACCAATCATCAATTAAGTAGATCAATCTAAACTAAAGCAAACACCATGCAACACTAAAAATCATGACCCTCAAGTATACTAAATCAAACCGCACAGTTAACTATGGGTTGCCTCCCATAAAACGCTTGGTTTAACATCACCAACTCGACAAAAGGTTCCTCTGAAATAAAAATTCCATTAAAGTAATCTTTGATCAATCATCCAGTCTTTTCCAGCTCCTGGGATTCCTACTAAATCCTTGAATTTTAATTTTCCTTAAGCTCTTCCTTTTCAGATTTATTCAGATTAAAATTCCTCATGTTTCTTACTAGATCCAATATTCTTCTAATGATTTTCTCAATTTGTTTATTAATATCATCCTTAAAATTTATATGAAATGGATCTCTATATGATAATTCAACATCTCCCAAATTTTTGATTGGATTCTGATCCCCATTTTGTATATAGATAGATGTAAAAGGTGATCTATGCAATAAATTTCCTAAATAGATATTCTTAATTTGCAACAAAGCAAAAAGGTTGATCCAAAATAAGAGCTAGGTAAATGTTTCACTATGAAGCAAATAAGAATGCAGTCATAATATTTTAATATGAGATACTACGTAAATATACATATCCTTATCAAGTAATATTAAACTTTCTGATTAAGTCTCAAATATCGATCCAACCGGGAGGACTAATTTTAGATAACAAAATTTTACTTAGCAAAGTTTTTTAATTAAACTTAAGATGCTAAAGTAGTAATGAAAGTTCAATTCTTTTTATATTTTTTAATAATTAAAATAAAGTAACCAACTAATTAACTTAACTGAAATAATTGCAAGATGAAGGAAATATAAATAAAATATTTTTTTCTTTATCATGAGTCAGTGATAAATATAAAAATTATTTTGTGGAAGCATACTAAATGTATTGTGCCAAATAGGAGCAATAATATTCTTTACCCTTACTAGAGATTCTATAAAGAACATTGGCTAATCTATAGTTTGAATAGCCTTGAAAACTGGCTAAACACCAAAGATACTAGCTCTCACTCTAGTGTTCCCTCTTCTCCCTCCACCTAGGGGCTAACATCTTGTATCAAAACATAAAACTATAAATCAAATTAAGAGCTTTATCCTGTCACTCTAAAGTCCTCTAATTCTACACCCTTTAAAATATATTTCACTATTTATTTGCACTCAACCCCATGAACTACATTGACATTCATTAAATCAATATGTGATTCTAACCATTTGTTGACTGAGACAATACCATCTAAGATCTTACATGTTCTCACAATAGATATTAACATTTTAATTGGTCAAATCAAGAAGTAAATGAAGTGCAAGCTTTTAAATCATCACCACTTCTTCTTACAATTAAGTCTAATACATCACACAACTTCCATTATATATTTAATCACTTATCATTTTAAGAAAAACAATAAAGAAAACAACTCAAAATTCATGGAGAAAACACAACCGCACATGAGTTTAAAAGTAGAAATCATTCACAGAAAAAAGAAATCTAAATTATAACCAAGTGTAGATATAAAGATAAACACTTATCTCAAATTCTCTCCACAAAATGACTTGAAGTTCCCTTAAATTCTCTTCCTTCTCTTAAAATACAAACTAACACTCAAAAATAAACTAAAGTAAAGTAATGTTGGTCGGCGGCGGCGCTGACGGCGATGGGCTATAAAGTTTGACGGATGACTGTCCCCCTCTTTTGGAAAATCTAAGTCCTTTTGTATAAAAATCCAAGGGGTGCCTTGGAGTCTCTTCAAAAAGGTGCCTCCATTCAATGATTTTTCTAGAATTTGCCTCCTCATAAGACAATTGAATGAATTTTCATGTCCAATGGCTATTTCCCACGTTTTTATCGAGGGTTGCTCCAAATAACTATTCAAAAATCTGCTCAAATTAAGTAATTCATCAAGTAACTACTTCTGGAGCTTAAGAATGGGTTACCAGGTGCTTAGGTGTGAAGCCTCAAACTCTTAAGCGCCCGAGTTCCTTTTTGCATCTTTCTTCATTTTTGCTCCAAATTTGACCTTTTTTCACTCCTTTTGGCATTTTTCATCAATTTGATTGTACCTGAGAAAAAAACACACAAATACCTTTCATTAAAGTGCAATATCTTAAAAATAGGTATAAAAATGTGTATAAAAATACTATATATTTTTGGTGTATCAGATTCCCTCGAGATGATTCAAATTTTGGATCCAATTCAACTAGTTACTCTTCAGTCTCAAGTGATCTTCTAATTCTTCCCCTTGGGGCTGAGGAAATGGTGGAGGTGGTCTTTCTGTATTTATCTTAGTTGATGAAAAAGGTTTTTATAATTCCTTAGAAATTTCTTCCATTGGTCATTCAATCTCCTTTTCCCCTTTTCTCAAGTCAACGTTTATTTGAACCATATCCTCTAATTCTCTTTCACTTCTAAGTTGGATACCTTTATCTTGCCTATTATTTTTCTTCTCGAGGTTTATATCAAAGTCACAATGTAAAATCTCAGGAGGATATTACTCTACCTCATTTGGTTTTCTATATCCTTAATTGCAGCCCCTTAACTTTCCAGTTGATTCTCCATTTGAATCACTACCTCTTATATCAATAACTCCTCCTAATTCTGTGGGTTGATGTTAAATTTAGAATGATTGTTAATTGTGTTAGTAATTTGCCCCAGTTGTTTTTTCATATTCTTTATTGCAGTCACTTGACTCTCCAACTGACTATCCATTTGAATAATAACCTCTTATAATAAGTTTCTTCCCTCATTTTGTGGGTTGAAGTTAAATCTATGAGGAAAAGAAAGTTCAACATTAAAATTTCCCTGCTTATTCCAATCACATATCTGATTAAATTGATTATCTTCCCATAATTGGTTCTCCTCCAAATTTGTTATTCCAGTTAAACTTTGAATAATTTTCCTTAACTGGGTTGTAATAACCAGAATAAGGATTGTATATATCATGACTAGTTTCAAAAAATTTCTTTAATAACTAAGGCTCCTTGAGGATAATTTTTTACATAATGATCTAACTTTCTCACCAACCCGAGAAGTTAAAATAGTAAGCATGTTTTCATGAAAAATTGATACCCTTTTGGGATTTACTTAATTGAAATGACTAGCATTATAATCAAAAACCGAATATTCATTATATTGTTGATCCACCAATTTTACATTAAATTTATGGAGTCTTTTCTAATTCATAATCCTCTTAAAAGTCTCTCTAGATCCGAGTCGTACAACTCAAGGTTTATAGCTCCTGAACTATGCATAAAAATCTAAGGACTTAACTAATAAGCCAAATATCAAAAGTTTTTTTGGTATTTTCATTTTTTATTAAATTGACGCACAATAATTAAAAATGCTATATAATAATATTATAATTTTCAAATATAAGTCTTACAGGTCCAACTAAATATATCCTAAAGTTCTTACCACAACTTCTCTGGCAACAACACCAAAAACTTGATACGATCCTAGTGCTACACACTAATTCAAGTCAAGTCCCCGGCAACGACGTCTGAAACTCGACCCAACCCGAATATACGCAGTAATCTGTCTTCTAATAGAAAGCAAAAAAATTGACCCAATTTATCTTTAGCAGCTAGTGTGAAAAATTGAAATGTTACAAAATTTAGAAATTAGTTTACGCACTTGGGGTACTACACGAGTATACACATATTTTTTAGTAATAAAGGGCTTTCTCTAAAAACCATAGTATCGATCCCACAGAGAAGCGAGTTATAAAATCCCTTAAACTAATTCTAGTCTACCGCTATCAGATCTTAGTTTGAAATTTTTGAAAAGTTTGGTTTTCCTAAATTCACTAATTTATGATGAAATTATAATTAACCAAATTAAATAAAAACAAAATCTAAGGAGACTGATTTAATTTTGGAAAGATCTTAAGTAATTAAAATCCCTTTCCCTTTATGATGAGATCATAATTAGTTTAGGAATAGAATCTTTAAAGGTTAAAATAAGTTATTGGGACAATTAGGAGCATACCCATTCTTTACCCCCTCTTGGTGCTAGCAAAGAACATTGGAAAATCTCAAGTTTGTTCCAGCTTGTGTAGTATTGCTGAGTACATTTTCGCCTCTTTCCTCTAGATTACCCACTGTGCCCTCACTATAGGATTTGCTAGGGACCCTTAGATCCGAACTCATGACCAATTTGATAAATGAGTCTAGCCTATCACCCCTGGAAACATCAAATTTACACCCATCAAAACTTATCTCCCTATCTATTTGTACTTACCCTCAAATGATTGTGATGGCTCTATCTAAAGTTATGTGTGGTACTCACTAATTAGGTGAAATCATAGCCCTCCTGGGTCATTAAGTTTTGCAACAGATTTTAACCTCATAAGTGATCATTTTGCAAAGTAAATGAATAATCGAAGAAAATACCATCATAGTTTTTTAAAATAAATAGAAATCATCAAATCATTCTCATCACACACATGATTAAATCTCATCACAAGGAGAAAGAGTAAAAAAACCTACTCACTAAGCATGGAGAAAGCACAATAGAAAACTTCATTTAAAACAAGACAAATCCATTAAAATATTTTTTACAATAATTAAAGATACTGAAGAACTGTTGACCTCAATTTTGGTTGAGGTTTAGAAATTTCTTTAGTAGCCTAGGTCTAGCCATAGGATTTTCCTATNTTTCCTCCTAGAAATATTATCTACTCATTGACATCAACCACAAGTATTGATATAAGCGTTAACATCTCTAAAGATAGTAGGCCACTAAAATCCAGATTGTAAAATTTTGTATGTTGTTTATCAACACCAAAATATTCCCCAAAATCAAGATTATGACATTTTTGGATAATTTCATAAGTTTCTTCTAAAGGCATACTTCTTCAAATAATTAGATCCATTCCTTGTTTATATAAAAATGGGTCATCCAAAAAATAAGCTTAGCTTCATATAAGAATTTCCTCTTCTTTTGGTATGTCATTTCATAGGGTATAATATCAATAACAATGATCACAATGTCGACATACCATGGAACACATCACTCATTGACATTGAATAGTTCTTCATCTGAAAAATGTTCATTAATCTCATTTTCAAAAGTGAGTGGTTTCTCTAATTCAAGTCTGGACACATGATCAGCAATTTGATTCTCAAATCTCTTCCTATCTACTATTTCAAAGTCCAATTCTTGCAAAAGAAGAACCCATCTTATCATTCTTGGTTTTGCATCCTTCTTTTTCATTAAATACTTATAGCAAAATGATCTGTATGCACAATACACTTAGTTCCAATTAAGTATGATCTAAATTTATCAAAAGCATATACTACTGCTAAAAACTCTTTCTCAGTTGTGGTATAATTAATTTGAGCTTCATTTAGAGTTCTACTAGCATAATATATAACTTTGAAAATCTTATCATGTTTTTGTCTTAAAACAACTCCAATAGCATAATCACTAGCATGACACATTAATTCAAAAAAATTTTCCCAATATGGTGAATTAATAATGTGTAGTGATTAATTTTTCTTTTAATAATTCAAAAGTTTTAAGCACTCTTTATTAAAATTAAAATTACATCTTTTTTTAAGTAATAGGCATAGAGGCTTATCAATTTTTGAAAAGTATTTAACATATCGTCTGTAGAATCCAACATGTTCTAAAAAAACTCCTAATTTCCTTCTTGGGTACGGTAAATTTCACTTAAATTTTTGCAGGGTGTACTTCCATAACATTTTCCAAAATTTGATGTCCCAAAACTATTCTTACTACTACCATAAATTGACATTTTTCCTAATTAAGGACTAAATTTGTTTCTTTACAGCGTTTAAGAACTTTTGATAAATTTTTTAAACAAGATTCAAATGAAGTTCCAAACACTGAAAAATCATCCATAAAAACTTCAATCCCTTTTTCAATTAAATCATAAAAATAGCCATCATGCATCTTTGAAATATAGCAGGTGCGTTACATAAACCAAAAGACATTCTTCTAAAAGCAAATACACCATAAGAACTGGTAAAAGTTGCTTTCTCTTGGTCCACAGGAGCTATTTGTATTTGGTGATAACCAATATATCCATCCAAAAAATAAAATTATTTATGGCTAGCAAGTTTATCCAGCATTTGATTTTGAAAGGTTCGTAGAAAATGATCTTTCCTAGTGGCGAGATTTAATTTTCTATAATCAATGCATATTCATCATCCTGTGACTTGTCTTGTTGGTATTAACTCGTTATGTTCATTCAAAGTCACAATCACTCCTCCTTTCTTAGGAACGCAGTGAATTGGACTAACACATGCACTATCTGAAATAAGGTAGATAATTCCAGCATCTAACCACTTTAGAATTTATTTCTTAACAGTTTCTTTCATAATAGGATTCAATCTCCTTTGAGGATCAGCACTGGGTTTGCAGTTCTCTTCCATATGAATTATATGCATTTGAAGGTATGATTTCTTTTATATGAGCAATTGGCCATCCAAAGGCTTTCTTATAACTCTTTAAGGTTTTCATCAAACTATCTTCTTCTAAAGTTAATTTTGAGGAAATTATAGCAGGTAATGTAAAGGAATCACCTAAAAAAGAATACTTCAAATGTTCAGGAAGCAACTTCAACTCAAGCTTAGGAGGTTTTTCAATTGATGGACAAAAAGATGTATCTTTTTTTGTCTTGTCCAAAACTTCAAACTTTCTTGAACATAATTTGAATCTTCCATTCATAAATCTTCATATTGATCTAATTCCTCCTCTTTTTCGTGTTTCAACTCTTTAAATTTGGATTTTTCTTCCTAAGTTGCTTTGAAATGACATTCACTTAAATATTTTATCACATCCATTCTATAGCATTCATTATCTTTACCTTTTATAGGGTATTTCATTGATTAGGAAATATTAAATGTAACTGTTTGATCATTCACGTACATTGTTAATTCTTCTTTTTGTACATCTATCATTGCTCTTCTAGTGGCTAGAAAAGGTCCCCCCTAAAATGATAGGTAACTCCTTTTCTTCCTCCATATCTAGCATAAATAAATCAACAGGAAAGATAAATTGATCCACTTTCACTAAGACATCTTCTGTAACTCTTTTAGGATATGCTATTAAACGATATGCTAGCTGTAGAGTTATAGTAGTAGTGGATATTTCTCCTAATCCCAATCTTTTAAATATTGATAATGGCATAAGGTTGATGCTTGCTCCTAAATCAAATAAATATTTTCCATAAAATCTGTCTTCTATTGCACATGGAATTATAAAGGATCTTTAAGCATTTCAGGAAGCTTTCTTTGAATTATAGCACTGCACTCCTCACTAAGTGCAACAGTCTAATTATCTTCAAACTTCCTTTTCCTATTAAGGATATCCTTCATAAATTTAATATAGCTTGACATTTGTTCTAGAGCTTCAGCAAATGAAATATTAATTGTAAGCTTCTTAAGGATTTCCATATATTTTGAAAATTGCTTATCCAACTTTTATTGTCAAAGNTCCCAAAATGGGGATTTCATTGATCCATGGTTCATTTAGAATGGATATCTATCCAACTCTACTTGAAATGCCCAACTTGGCCTTTTGCCCCGAGGCACTTCCAAATTACCTAACTGCCCTTGGGACCCAAATTTGGCAAAAATTCCCCAAATTTTACCAAAATACCCAAAACTGATAGAAACTTATTCCAAACACCTGGAATACATCCAAATTTGCCAAAATTGACAAAATTTTCCAAAAATGGCTAAATTACCAAAATGCCCCTCCATGGCCTAAAAATCTAAAAATTCCAAAAATTCCCAATAAATCCCAACAAATCCAAAATATTCCCAATTTCATTTTATCCAACTACACCATGGTCCAATTTGGTCAATTTCCATCTTTGACAAAATTCCCAAATTAGCCCCAATAATGGCTAACATCTCAAATCTCAACAATTGAATGCCTTAGACCTCAAATTGGCATCCAATTTTTGTTTAAAATCNGACCACTAAATCAACTTCAAAACAATTTTCATCCTTCATGAAAATTGTTCATTATGATGTTTTACACCACGAATCAACTTCAAAACAACTTTCATCCTTCATGAAAGTTGTTCATAATGATTTTTTACACCAACAGATCAACTTCAAAACAACTTTCATCCTTCATGAAAGTTGTTCATAATGATGTTTCACACCAAAAACAACAATCAATTTGAGCTTAGCCCATAGCTAGCTCAAGTTTGACCTAAGTTTAGCCCTACAAGACAATCAATTTGAGCTTAGCCCATGGCTAGCCCAAGTTTGACCCAAACTTAGCCCAATATGCAAATATCAATTTGAGCTTAGCCCAAAGCTAGCCGAAGTTTGACTCAAGTTTAGCCCTACATGCTTAATTTAGGTCTAAAACCAAAACCCATCAAAATTCATCCAAANAAAATTAACCATCAAATCAACTTCAAAACAACTTTCATCCTTCATGAAAGTTTTTTATCTTGATGTTTTACTCCAAATAAAATAATCAATTTGAGCTTAGCCCAAAGCTATCTCAAGTTTGACCCAAGTTTAGCCCCATATGCCTAATTTGGATCTAAAACCAAACCCATCAAAACCTATCCAAATGGACCACCAAATAACCTTCAAAACAACTTTCATCCTTCATGAAAGTTGTTCATCATGATGTTCTTCACCAACAAAAACAATCAATTTGAGCTTATCCCATATCTAACCCAAGTTTGACCCAAACTTAGCCCAATATGCTTAAAATGGGTCAAAAATAAAAAATCCATCAACTAATTTTGACCCAAACTTAGCCCAACATGCTTAAAATGGGTCAAAAATCAAAAAATGCACCAAATTGATTAACCAATTGACCTCAAAATGACTTTCACCCTTCATGAAAGTTGTTCCTCCTCCTACACCAAATTCCATATTTAATTGGACCAATTGGCATGCCTAACCTAGCCCAAACACAAGATCTACACCAAATGCCATATTTAATTGGGCTAATTGACATGCCTAACCTAGCCCAAACACAACACCAAATGCCATATTTAATTGGGCTAATTGGCATGCCTAACCTAGCCCCAACACAAGATTTGGTCTAAATTCCATATTTAATTGGACCAATTGGCATGATTAACCTAGCCCAAACTCAAGATTTGGTCAAAATTCCATATTTAATTGGGCCAATTGGCATGTCTAACTTAGCCCAAACACAAGATTTGGCCATATGCACCCTCTTGGACTTAAGATCAAATCCAAACCAATTGAGCTTGGTATGGTCAAATGAGCCTTACCATGACTCACCTTAGACAGGTTGAGTTTAAAACCAGCCACAAACCCATGGTTAAGCTTGATATTTATCTCATGGGTAAAAGGTTTAGTTTTGTCATCCATCAACCCATGGTTAGGCTTCATATTTATCCCATGGGTAAATTTTTGAAAAAAACTTTTAAAGAGATAATAAGGGGGTTAAATCAATGTACTTGCCATACCACATGTCCATACCCGATGGTGCCATTTTTACTGATCATCATAAGCTTTAACCATGGTCCAAGCCTTGGTTAGCCACTTTAACCCAAGCTAAAAGCCCAAAGCCGTGAGCCCCTACATGGCTAAAACCCAAACTTATGCCAAGAGGCCACCTCAGCCCAAATTGAGTTGAGAGCTCCTCTGCTTGACACCTAAGCAGCGGGGCTAAGCTCTCAATTGGCCAGCTAAGCATCCCCATAGCCATTTTCTATAAAATCTACCCATCACAGCCATGGAGGGTGTGGTAAAAAAAAATTTTCACTAAGGCCTTCCAAACTCCTCTGAGAGCTTCCTTGAGACCCTTAGCACATTCCAATCCACTTCCCCCTCTCAAATCCACAATGGCAAGCCAATTTTGAGCTCAAATTCCTGCTCAAAACCAGGACCAAATCTAATCTCAACCTACACATCACCAAACTTCCAATAGACTGGCTCTACACCTTTACAAGAGTGAAAGAAGCCAAAGCCCCATCAAATCCCCCTTTCACAGAGCCTCTACCATAGCTTTCAACCNCATAGTTTAAATTAAAGAGCACTATACCTCAAACCTTGTTTCTATCCCAAAGGATAAACACAAGACTCGACGATGAGACTCGATCAAATAAACTAAGAAATATATGACATCTGTTTGGTCTGTGAAACCATTTTATTTGCCTTCCTCTATTTAATTTGAAGAATTATATATGATTTATTTTAAGTTGGGTTCGGACAAGCTTCATATAAGGGCAAGCCCCTATAGTTAATTACATTATAAAAGACCAAAGTCACCTAAGAAAACTCTCAATAAAAATCAGGGAATATTATCTTCAAGGAGTTCAAAAGGATAGGACTTTTCAACAAAATATGACAAAGAGGTGTGAAATGAGAATGACTCAAATTTGGAACATTTTATCGTAGAATCCAAAGGAGGAAGAACTAGGGGATGTCATAGATCTAGAGGAGAACCTCGGTGACTTCCCAATCTATCATATTATTTGGTTCAGTTTTGAGGAGAAATTATTTAGGTGTTTCATCCTGCCAATTTTATTTGTTAGGGCTTATACATTTATGAAACGATGACACAAATATTCTGGAAGATGTGAGGATTTAGGTCGTGAAAAATGACAACCTCAGAATCCTGAGATGAGTTAGGGCTTATATTGTACAACAGAGCTATACAAAGACCTAAAGATGAGGTGAGGGTTTACGTTGCATAAACAAACTACCCCGAAGTCCTATGGCTTGGTTGTTTAATTCTAAGGAAGGAAATTGGTTTAGCTGATGTAGATGTGTTTTGCTGTTGAAGATGGTTGTGTTACCCACCATGCTGGCTCCAAGCCCCTTACCGTGATGACTTTAAGTTTTCTAGTGTGTCCGGTTATGATTTCAAATCAGATGTCCCTATGATTGTAGTTCTTTAAATGTTATGGGGCATATTAAAGTTGATTAAAGCAACACAGGTTATGACCCTACAGTTCCCTCGTTCCGGTACCACTATTTTCTATTGGATTCACTTAGTCCGAATGAATTTACGAAACTCAACTTAATGAGTTCCATACTTTCATTTAGACCGTGGGAAGCTTCGTTAACAACCGTAGGTTACCTCCTCTGAGAGATTCTCCATCATCCGATAGAGACATCTTAATTTAGTTGCAATTATTATTTTGTGATATTTGTGATTAAATTTTGAGTTTTTTTATATTTTGAATGTTGTGGCGGTAAATTTTATCTTGGTTGGTTTTAGTATTAGTTTTAGTTTTACGGCTATCCTAATAGTTTTGGTTTTCATGCAGGGTGACATCATTGTTTAACATGCAGGTTTGTGTTTTCTTTTTTGTTCATACATGCAGGTGAGTAAGCATAGTAACGTACTGAAAAGTAAAGTACGGGAAACTAGAAATGCAGGTAAAATAACTTACGATAAAAACGTACCGGGATGGTTTTCCGCTCATCTTCCACTTAAACTCAAAATGCATGTGAGAACATTTATATCTGTAAAGCGGTGAAATAAAGTTCTGGTGATCTACCAAATCCTAAATCATGTCTTGGTGAACACCTACTAATTCATCTAAGGATGATTTCATTAAGAAAAACACATTAAGTTTAGTAGACCTCTGAGGTATCCAAATGGTCGGGAGAAAGAAGCAAGTCCATGCCTCTCTCTCACCACATAATGAAAAATCTCAAGCTCATTTAAACTTATTATGTTGTTTAATAATTCATCATGTAAATACCTCTAGTGTTAAGTGAATATCAAGGTCTCAATTATCTCTAAGAGTAAGGTAATTATCATTAGTCATTTAATTTGAGAATTATGTGGGTGAAGACTTTTAAAAGGGTAAAATTAATGCTATTAATACACTTAGCCAATTTCTTCTTTAACTTGGGCTTGTAGTGTTTTAGAGGTGTTCAATTTCTAGTTACATTCACTTTTCTAGTCCTCATTTAACCAAATTTGATTTAGCCTAGGTCACTACTAAGCCCTTAGGACCTTGGTGGATATATTAATAATTTTTGAAAGAAATTGAATTTTAAGTGATAGTGATTCATCGTCAAAAGATTTGAATGTCATTTGAACACCAGATAGAGGTATTAAATTAGTGATTTATTAACATCCAAAACCATACCCCTAAGCCTGGGATCATCTAATTTAACAGATCTCCAAATTTTAATGATTTAAGAAATTGTAAATTTATCCCTTGATTAAGAAAAATGAAATTGGTTTCTACCAATTAATCCCCCATGTTTCAATCATCTGAATATGTTAATTGAGATCAAAGTTTGCCCATTTTACCCTCTTGAATTAAGCCTAAATATTAATTAAGGCTAGATTTTCAAAATTGCACTTTTACTTTTAAGACTCTATTACTTCATAATTCATCAAATTTAATTCAAATAACTTTGATATTTTTATCCTACCTCACTCATGAGTTAATTAAGACATTAGAAGTGAAAATGTGATTTTTCAAAATTTAATTTAATTTACATGATTATTTACGTGCAAAAATAGGATTTTTTAATGAAAATTTAATAACTTGACCAAGGAAATACCTAATCACTTGAAATTTTTACTGGACATATACTAGACCAAAGAACCACTTGGACAAAATTTCATGATTTTTTGAGTTTTATTTGATTTATAAAATTATTTAAGTTCTGGAGAATTAATTAGTTATAAAATATTTCAAATATGGAAAATTAATTTTTTTCATTTCTATTAAATCTCTCATAGGTCAAAGAACACAGAAAAAACAAATTTCATATTTTTATGATTTTTCTTTGAATTATTAGAATTATTTAAATGAAAAATAAAAAAAAATCTTTTTTTAGGCTTTGAAAATTATTTTTTAAGTTTTTAAAATTTAATGTTCTTACTTAGAAAGTTCAGAAAAATATTCCAATTGCTCATAAGTGCTTATGAAACAATTTATAACGTTTTCATGAATTTTATTAATTTTATGACTTTTATTATTTTTTTCTTATTTAAATATTCAAAATATACTTACAAAATGAACTTTTTTATTTTACTTACAATTTTATTTTTAGAAAATCTTTCTAATCATAGAGAACTACCAAAATTAATTTTATAATTTTTTAAGTTATACTTTGATTGTTAAAAATCATTTTAGTGTCAAAAATGCTATTTAACTTAAAAAATCAGATTAGGTTGCCAAATGAACTCCAAATGTTTTGAAATTTTTATGGGGAGTCCTCTGAACTTTAAATTATAGTAGAGAATCAAACTCGAGTGATTTAGATATTTATTTTTCCCAAATTAATTTTCTTTTTAACTTGGGGTTTTATGAAAATTAAGTGTGTTCTTAATGAGTTAGCCCTTGAAAAATTTTTTCTAGGGTTCTTTGGTCAGAGTGAACCTACCAATACTTTCTTAGATTTTTCTAACAACAAGCTAATAACCATGATTAATTTATGCAAATGATGGACATAAACTTGAAAAATATGGATCTCTGTCTAGGGGTCTCCTCTGACTTTGGAAAAATCAGGGCATATTACTCATGATAGAGGCAACAACATGCCAAAATATCAAGCCATAGTAAAATACTTGAATGCATGGAGAATCAAAATACATAGTAATTAATTAAAAATAAAATATGCATCAAATAAACTTCAAACAATTTCTACATTGTTCTTCTCTGTTCACTGAGCACTAAGGTATTTTTCTTTTATTTTTGTGATTTTTCTGTACAAAGATATAATTTTTCAAAGTTATGGGCATTTAAATAAATAAAAAAATCCCTATTTTTCTATTCAAAAATGCGGCATCGCGTCAACCTACGACGACTCCAAAGCTCCACGTGGTGTTCTTTAGTTCGATGCCGCAATCCACGTCAGCGCTGACTTGGCCCGCGGTTCATGTCTG
This sequence comes from Phalaenopsis hybrid cultivar, assembly GCA_002079205.1. NCBI lineage: Eukaryota > Viridiplantae > Streptophyta > Magnoliopsida > Asparagales > Orchidaceae > Phalaenopsis > Phalaenopsis hybrid cultivar. Next base: position 199,994 of record JXCR01130384.1, read on the forward strand.
AACTCACTGTCCGGCTCGATCTCGTCCGTCCATCCAATACACGCTTGATTGAACGACTCCCCATCATCGTCTCCGATAGCCAAAAGACATGACGATTAACCTTAAACCTTAAGATCTCACTCATTTCTCAACCAAATGACCTCAGGTTTGATCCTATAGACTCGTCTAAGTGAGACGAACATATCCATATGGTAAACATGCCATTAAACTAACCCTAATCACATGAAGAATTAAAATAGGCTCGGAAAGAGGGGAAGTTCAATACCTTTGCTCTGAGAAGGGAAGCTTCAATCAAAGGTGCGCGACATGTTTGTGGAGGTCCAAGGAGGCTACAGATTGGGCCTGATCATGGTGAAAGGTTTAGACCCAAATTTGATCAAGGCCAAATTTGGGTGTTGATCAAAGTCTAGTGTGGAGGCTCTCTATGAGGGGGCTTTGATAGGGTTTCTTCTCCTTTCATTGTGGTGAAGGTGTGGGTGACTTTAATTGAGATTTCGTGCATTTTGGAAGCACAGTGGAGAATTTCTTGTCTCTAGCAAGGATTTGAGCTAAAAAATTGAGCTCCAACAAGGGAAATGAGGGCAAGGAGGTGGTTGGGTTGCACTGAGGAGGTCTCAAAGAGGCTATGGGAGAAATTTGGAAGGGTCTCCTTGAGAAAATTTAGCACCCTTCCTTTGGCCATGAAGAAGCCTTTTTATAGCCATGGTAGGAGAGTAAAGCTCAGGGCTTGACCTTGGGTGCAAAAGTCTGCAGAGGTGGTGGGCTAAGAGGCTCTAAAGCTTAATCAAGGTGACCTGACCGCTAGGGTTAAGATTGGGTTTGATTTAGGGATGGTGGCCCTCGATTTTGAGGTGCTCCGGTGACTAAGTTGGTCGGCAGGGCCAGGGGAGGCGGCTAGGAGGTCAGGTGTGCCAGAGGAATCTATTACAACCATTAATTTGGGCTAGTGATGGGTTTTGGCAAAGATCTCTTTGGCTTAAGAAATTTAGGAAACAAATCCCTTAATTTAGGGAACCTTTGATCCATGGCTCATCTAGGGTGGGTTAGGTGAGTCTAGCTTGGTCACTAGGGTCCAAAAATTGGTTGTAGAAGACTTGCCTTGGTTAATTTGACATGGCTAGGTCAATTTTGGTGCATGGGTTCAATGTGGGTCTAAATGTCCAAAAGTTAGGTTTGGGTTAGGATATCCATGCCTTTGAGCCCGATTGATTGATCAACATTATGTACATGATTGTAATGAAGATTTTTGGTAAAGTACTGAAATGATTTTAAGTCCAATTGGGGGTTCATTTGAAAGATTTTGAAATTTTGGTCAATTTGGGCATTTTAGCCTAAACTTGTGTCTAGGTTGGGCTAAAGTTGGGATAAGTCCAAGTTCATTGTAGAGAATGATCTATAGTAACATCATGAAGAGTTTTCAATATAAATTGGGTGTCAATTTTGGGGTTAGAGCAATCAATTTGGTAGAATTTGGATGTATGGCCAATTTGGGGCAAATTTGGGAATTTTTAGACTTGGGTTAAAATTGAATGCAATTGAGGCTTCACTAAGGCCAATTGAAGGTTAATTTTGGTGTGTTGGATTGATATGAAGAGTTTCGGATTCAAATTGGTGGAAATTTGGGCCAAATTGATGGACAGTTAAGGTGAATTTGGGGAATTTGGGCCTTTAAGGGCAATTTGGGGGTTTTGGTCAAAATGGTCAAATTGGCCAAATTGGGTTCAATTGAAGGGTCCAAACTGGTTTTGGAGACATTTGGAGTGATTTTGGAAGTTTTGTGAAAGTTTGGAGTGCCAAGGGTATTTTTGTAATTTTGGCCATTTTAGGGATTTTTTGGTAAATTTGGAATTTTTGGGTAGTTTTGGGTAACTTGGGTATTTTGAAAAGTTTTGAAATGATTTTTGGGCAAATTTGGTTATTTTCGGTTGATTTGGGAATTTTGGCCAAATTTAAGGCTCCAAGGGTATCTAGGTAATTTGGGGGATTTTGGGGCAAAATGCTAAGTTGGATATTTTTGGTAGAATTGAGGTACCAACCACCCTATATAATCGATTGACCAATGGAATCCCCATTTGGGTCCTCTATGTATTGCTATTAGCTAAACCTAGCTTAGGGCTAGTGGGTTTACGGGACCACTACGTGAGTCTCTCAAAAGATCAAGGGATCAAAGTCAACAAATACTGGGTTTAGAGTTGTGAGGGATTGTGAGTGAGAGTAAGTGTAGTGAGTGAAAGTGAGTGCCTTAGCCCCAGACTAGCATCCAGGGTTAACCCTAAGGTCAAATAGTGTTATGGGAACTCTCCTTGAGCTCCCCCATAATGACCCCACCTACTAAGAGCTAGAGATTAGAACCAATATGTAGAGCTTCAAGTTGAGTAAAGAAGAGGGTAGAATTTGTAATGGTGAGGGTTCCTTTTCTAGTTTTCTAGGAATAGTCAACAAGAAAGTCCTATGGCTAGCCTTAGGCTACTAAAAAGGAAGAACTAAACCTCAACCAAAAGTGAGGTCAACAAATGGACCCCCAATAGGCTACTAAAGAGGAAAAACTAAATCTCAACAAAAAGTGAGATCAACAAATGGACTCTCAATAGGGGTGGTGTGCTGGGCAAGCACACCGCTCATATTGGCATTGACCGATGAGATCAATAAAAAACCAATATAGACTCCTAAGTCAACAAACCTAGAAGGAGGTGTGGAATTGTGCGTACTATTTATTTCCACTGGGAATTAACAAGTGAATATCTGATCAACATTGAGGATTAAGAACTCTCGCTGAGGATTGGAGAGTGGGTGTTGAGTTATTAGATTATAACAGTTGTGTTACAAGACTAGCTCTTAACACATTATTACATTGCAGTTATAAAATTGGAGTGAAAGGCCTGTAGAGACAAGAAAATAAAGCTCAAGCACTTGTGCCCAAAGAAGATTATATGCATACCACTCAATTATCACCTATCTACATAACTATCACTTTAAACTTCAACATAGAAAAAAGAAAAAAAAAATGTTTCCCACTTTGAAAGAGCAACATTCATGCCTTCTCGTGAACTATTTAAAGACTTGAACAATGTGTGTGTGATTATAGGAATTCATGAATGGTGAAATTTAGGTACAATAGAATCGTGTGCTATGCATGTAAATAACCCTTCTCACATTTAGCAATTCAGAAATTTATTATGGAGTATTGAAGCATGCGGCTCCGGAGGAAACATCCCATTTCATACATAAAGTAAGGTGGTATATATGTAAAAAACAGAAGTTTAGAAATTAGAAATGCAATAACATAAAAATTGAATGGTGTGTAAGTAAATCTTTTATAAGACAAATGACAATGGAGGCATCAAAAGTTTCAAATATTACTAAGTTTTTTTCTTTCCAAGACAAATAAGATCATAATAAAACTACCAGGAGAAATTTACATATATGACACCACACAATTCTCATGTAAAAATTGATATTCACTTGTTTCCACTGGGGAATTAACAAGTGAATATCTAATCAACATTGAGGATTAGGAACTCTCGCTCAGGATTGGAGAGTGGGTGTTGAGTTATTAGATTTTAGGTTTTTATAGAGGATGGGAATCAAAATTCATGTGATGACCTCAAAGATTGAGAGTAGGATGCTCTGGTGGGGGTCTTATTCCTATCTTAAGAGAATTGAATGCCATGGAGGGGATCTTTTACAAATCTAAAAAGGTTGAGAATAGAGAATTGGATGTCGTGGAGGGGGTGTCACACCAATCTCAAGGATGTAGGTAGAGAATTGGATGCTATAGAGGGAGCCTTGCACCAATCTCGAAGATGTAGTAGAGAATTGGATGCCATGGAGGGGGCCTTACACCAATCTCAAAAAGTTCATAATAGAGAATTGGACGCTGTGGAGGGGGTCACACACCAATCTTGAGGATGTATGTAGAGAATTGGATGCCATGGAGGGGGTCATACACCAATCTCGATGATGTAGGTAGAGAATTGGATGCCATGGAGGGAGCCTTGCACCAATCTTAAAAAGTTGAGAATAGAGAATTAGACACCGTAAAGGGGGTCTCACTCCAATCTCAAGGATGTAGGTAGAGAATTGGATGCCATGGAGGGGGCCTTACACCAATCTTGAATATGTAGGTAGATAATTGGATGGCATGGAGGGGGCCTTACACCAATCTCAAAAAGTTGTGAAAACGGAAATAGTGTTTCAGTATTGGCCTCGAGGCCAAGAATGTACTATAAAAATTTTATGGTGTTGAATTCATAAATGCTTGTCAAGCAAAAAGATTGACATTGGTGAGGAAGATGTGTAAAATTTTGTAAGGTTTTATGCAGAATGTGGAATTCTACAAGGATATGAAGATAATTAGTGCAGACAAGGATAGTCGTGTTGAGCGAGCAAAGAGTAAGAGACCTCAAAATCGAGAGAATCAACTCAACAAATTTATTTTCTTTTCTTGTTATTTTTATCACATTTGATTATCAAAATAAATTTTCAAAATTTAATTTTAGTTGGTTGGTGTTTTTTTCAAAAGAGAGTTTTTCTTATATTATTGAATTTTATCATCATCAAAAAAATTTTGGTTGTTTTGTTCTTTGTTAATTATAATTTGAACCAAAGTATGGCTCTGTGGCTTTTATCCATCACACAAAAAGGCAATTGAATAAACAGATGAAATCCTGAAAGAGATTTTGTTAATCTGCTCAAATAAGTGTTACATATTGAGTGCAGGACAAAGCCTCAAAAAGTACAATTATGCATGAGTGCATCAAAGTACATCCAAAAATATCCTATGCTGAGTACATAGCATGGGCTGAGCATGTCTAATATATATCATATATGCTGTGACAAAATGCAGTAAAAAGGAATCCTCTGTGAGTCTGTCTCTGGCGGGGCAAGCTCCTGATCGAGCAGACCTACTAAGCCATGTTCCAGGACAAGAGTTCCTTCTACATGTGCTTAGAGGTGCAACCCTCTCATAGCTCGTAAGGTAGTAGTTCTTCCAGCTCCAGGTCCGGTCGGAATCCATATGGCATTTTGCTGTCATCCATCCTCCGGAAGGTCACAGACACCCTACGGTGTCACACCCTGGACTATAGTGTTTGGCGACGTCTTCTCCATTTCCTTTGAGAACCAAAGCTAAACCCACTGGTAGAGGACTCTTCAAGGCTCCTCTAAACTCACCGGGGCCAATGATATCAATTTCTTTTCCAAATAGAATGTTGCTCTTGCTCATGAAAGAGATTATGCAGAAAGGTCTCACAAAATCATGATGGTCAATGTGTGAGGGTATGCAGTCGCCTTCATCATATATGTTGGTAATACATATGTCAGGAATACAGTTAGCTGGAAGTATGCTCCATCGACCATTCTCTTAATCATCCAATTTATCATGGGGGGTAGCGGATCCACCTGATCATGTCTAAGAATCCTAGGAGGATTTCTTTGTCTATCGTTAGTGAAGTTGTAACAGCAACCACACTGTATGGTGATCTTGCCCTTTTCATGCATCCAATTTGGTGGCTCAGAATAGGTTCTTTCCATTAGGAGGCCTCCTCGACCTCTATCTCTCAGATCAAAGATTCAGTCAAGAATACTTCTTTCATCACTTTCGGAGAAGACCCTGGTATATAGCTCCAAGCCTTCTAGTATATTAATGAACCTTCCTTGAACTTCTTCATAGAATTCAAAATCTCTTTTGTTTACTTTACTCATTTTATAGTATTCTATTGTACTGATGATCGGAGGCTATTGAGTATGTTCCCTTATTTTTATGTCAATGGGTATCCAGGCTGGTGCTGTCTCTACCTGCAGCGGAATGTATGACTTTACGTCCGACGGGATATATGGGTCTGTACTCAACGTGACATATGGTTATACATTCATCGGGTAATCTGTGGTCTGAAATCCATCATCAGAGGATACATACTCTTCCAAAGTATTGTAGAGCTTGAGGTGGAGGACATTGCAGTCCGAGCACTCCACAAATGCTCCTGTAGCTGATGTACGTGCAGGTATCTCGGCGTTGCATGTTAGGCAACCCATATAAAGAACATCTGAAACTGGTGGTATCTCTGGCTCTGTAACAAATCCAGACTCATCGTCTGTAGCAGACAAACTGGAAGAGGCCTCTCTCATGCCTGAATGATATATGTTCCCCTCAGAAATAAGGGTGAGCAAATTTTCCGCCTCATTCTGGCGTCTTCTCTCTTCGCGTAAGAAAGCCCTATGCTTTCGGTGGTTAGCGTCCCTGCGCTGAGTTCTCTGTAGCAGTGCATCTGATAGTCATTTATCATTGGCGATGACTAGGCCCCTGGTTTGTGTAGCTATCATAGACGATAAGTGAGGAACTGTTTTTGGTGCAGAACTTTAGCAGCGATGGTAGCTCTACTTTTTCCTGATGGCTAACCACGTTCATTAGAGGACCCTCATAGTCCATGTCGACTTGACTGATGTCCATGTTGAATTCTATGGTGCCGCTCTGTGGCGCCCTTTCCTCGTTGAGTGCGAGGTTCCAGCCATCTTTAAAAGCAATGATCAGCCTTTGGCCTGACATTTCTCTTTAGACGACAGAAGAAATATCAGTCAGCTGAAACTTAGTGTGAAAAAGAACAAAACAAAGTATTTATTAAAGAAAATTTAGTTTAAGTTGGTGAGAAAATTATTTATTTATGTATGTATTTTGTTTAATTTTGTAGAATATCAAATTTAAAGGTAGAAAAGAGTAAATTGAAACGTTTAATTTCAAAATTTTTTATTAAATTGAGATTAATTTTAATAAAAAATTTTGAACCCGTTCATAGACGTTTGGCCAAATAGATAACCCCAGAACAATCAAAATTTCAAAATTTTAAATCAAGCAATATCAAGCAATGTTAGGTTGCGTAGTATGTCTTCAAGTATCGTCCGTTGATTGGCAGCAAGGGTCTTTCACCACAGAAATCTACTAGCTGGTAACCTCCTCCTGCGTAGACTATTTCTACGACAAATGGTCCCTGTCGGTGCTATTTTTGGTTGGAGGAGTTGCCCGTAAGAAGCTGTTGGTCACCGGAATCGAAATCTCGTCACCTGCTTTGAAAGGACATTTTAATTACATATATATTTTGTTTTATAAAAATAGGAAATCAATCTGACCCCATATTTTTCATAGTTTAAATGAAAGAGCGTTGTACCTCAAATCTTGTATCTATCTAGAAGGATAAACACAAGACTTGAGGATGAAGCTCGATCAAATAAACTAAGGAATATATGACATCCGTTTGGGCTGCAAAACCTTTGTATTTGCCGACAATTTCCTCTATTTAATATGAAGAATTAAATAGGATTTATAATAAGCTGAGTTTGGATATGCTTTCTATAAGGGCAAGCCCCTATAGTTAATTACATCTTAAATGACCAAAGTCACCTAAAGCTCTCGATAAAAATCAGGAAATATTATCTTCAAGGAGTTTCAAAGGGTAGGACTTTTCAATGATAAAAATCAGGAAATATTATCTTCAAGTAATTTCAAAGAGTAGGACTCTTCAACGAAATCAGGGTAAGCCCCTATAGTTAATTACATCTTAAATGACCAAAGTCACCTAAGAAAACTCTCGATAAAATGAGAAATATTATCTTCAAGGAATTTCAAAGGGTAGGACTCTTCAACGAAATCGGACGTAGAGTAGAAATATTATCTTCAAGGAATTTCAAAGGGTAAGACTCTTCAACAAAATCGGACGTAGAGGTGGAAAGATTATCTTCAAGGAATTTCAAAGGGTAGGACTCTTTAACGAAATCAGACGTAGAGGTGTGAAGTATTATCTCCAAGGAAGTAAAAAAGGTAGGACTTTTCAATGAGATCGGACAAAGAGGTGTGCAAAAGGGATTGGTTCAAATTTAGAACATTTTGTTGTAGAGTCCAAAGGAGGAAGAACTAGAGGATGTCATGGATCCGGAGGAGAACCTCGGTGACTTCCCAAGTTATCCTGATGTTTGGTTTCATTTTTGAGGAGAAATATTTAGGTGTTTCATCCTGCCAATTTTATTAGTTAGGGCTTACATTCGTGTGAAACTATCACACAAATAGCCCGGAAGATGTGAGGGTTTAGGTCGTGACGAACGATGACCTCAGAATCCTAAGAAAAGTTAGGGCTTATATTGTATAACAGGGTTGTGCAAAGGCTTAAAGATAAGGTGATGATTTACATTGCATAAGCGAGCAACCTCGAAGTTCTATGGCTTTGTTGCTTATATCCAAGGAAGGAAGATGGCCGTGCTGCGCACCATGCTAGCTCCAAGCTCCTTTTCGTGACAAGTTTGAGTTTTCTAGTGTGTCAATTTATGATGTCAAATCAGGTGGATCTATAGTTATAGTTCTTTAAATTTTATGGGGGCATGTTAAAGTTGATTAGAGAGACACCGGTTAGGATCCAATGGTTCCCTCGTTCCGGCACCACTATTTTCTATTAGATTAACTTAGTCCAAATGAACTTACTAAACTCAACTTAATGAGTTTCATAATTTCATTTAAACCGTGAAAAGCCTCGTTAGCAGCCGTAGGTTACCTCCTCCAAGGATTCCTGATCATTTGATGGAGACATCTTAATTTAGTTGCAATTGTAGTTTTGTGTGATGTTTGTGATTAAATTTTGATTTATTTTATAATTTGAATGTTGTGTCGGCGAATTTTATCTTGGTTGATTTTAGTTTTAGTTTTGGTTTTGATTTTGGTTTTGTGGCTATCCTAGTAGTTTCATTTTTCATGCAGAATGACATCGTTGTTTAACATGCAAGTTTTGTAAGCATAAAAAGTATAGTATGAAAGTACAAGAAAAACAACGCTATAAACTGTAAAAATGTACCTGACGAGTCTTCTCGTTCCACCACCTGAAACTTAAAATGCATGTGAGGGCAGTTCATGTAGAGGCAAAAAAGTAAGGTTTTGGTAATTTTCCTAACCCTATGTCATATCTTGGTGGGTCCTTAGTAGTTTAATTAAGGATGATTTTGTCAAGCAAAACATATTAAGTTTAGTAGATCTCCGAGGTATCAACAAATCTAGTAAAAGAAGCAGGTCTGTGCTACTGTCTCGCTGCCTGGAAGAAAATCTTGAGTTCTTTTAAACTTATTATATTGTTTAATAATTCATCATATAAATACCCTTAGTACTCAGTGAACATTGATGTCTCAATTATCCTTAATAATAGGGTGATTATCACTCATAATTCAATTTAAGAATTATGTGGGTGAAGACCCTTGAAGAGACAAGTTTAAGAGACTTAGCCAAATTTTGACTTGGGCTTGTAGTGTTTGAAAGATGTTTTATTTTTCAATGATGTTTACTTTTCTAATCCTTATTTAAATAAAACTTGATTTAGCCTAAGTCACTACTAAGCCCTTAAGATTTTGGTGAGTGTCTTAGTCATTGCAAATGAAATTGACTTATAAGTGATGGTGATGATTCATGTTTTTGTTTTTTTTCATCAAATAGAGGTATTAAATTTGTGAGTTATTAACACCCAAAATCATACCCCTAAATCTAGGTTCATTTAATCACCTAGACTCCCAAATTTATGTAATTTAAGGAAATTGCAAATTTATCCTTTTTAATTAGAACAAGTGAGGTTGGTTTCTACCAATTAACCCTTGTATTTCAAACATCCAAATATGTTAATTAGAATCAAAGATTTCCCATTCCCCTTTCTGAAATTAGGCCTAAATGTTAATTAAGGCTAAATTTTCAAAACTACACATTTGCCCCTAAGGTTCTATCACTTCATAATTCATGAAATTTAATCCAAATGACTTTAGAATTTTTATCCTACCTCACTCATGGGTCAATTGGACATCAGAGGGGAAAGTGTGATTTTTCAAAATTTAATTTAACTATATAATTATTTTTAATGCAAAAATAGGATTTTTCAAAGAAAATTCCTAACTTGAACAAGGTAAATTCTAATCTCTTGAAATTTTTATTGGAGGTAGGCTTCAACCAGAGAAGCCTTTGGACCAAATTTCATGATTTTTTGAATTTTATTTGAATTTTAAGAATTATTTTAAGTTATGGAGTGTTTATTAATTATAAAATATTTTAAATGTGTAAAATTGAGTTTTATATTTTTATTAAATCTTTCTAATGTCACGGGACACATAGAAAAAAATTTCATATTTTTGTTGATTTTTCTTTGAATTATTGGAATTACTTTACTAAAAATCCATTTTTAGCCTTTAAAAATTATTTTAAGCTTCAAATTCAATATCTTTATTTAAAAAATCAGGAAAAATATCCTAATTATTCTTAAGTTCTTAGGAAGAAATTTGGAACATTTGCATGAATTTTATTATTTTTGTGATTTTTATGGATTTTTAATTATTTAAATATTTAAAAATAGGCTAAAATTAAGTTTTTATTTTAAATACCATTTTATTTTTAGGAAATACCCTTGATCACAGTGAGCTCAAAAAATAAGTTTTTATAAATTTCTTAGTTATATTTTGATTTTTAAAAATCATTTAAGTGCTAAAATGATATTTATCTTCAAAAATCAACTTAAGTTACCAAATAAACTCAAAATGCTTTGAAATTTTTATGAAGAGTTTTATGGATCTTAAATAATAGTGAAGATAAAAAATCAGGTCATTTTGATGTTTGTGTTTTCCAAAATTAATTACCTTAGTGTTTTAGGGTTTATGAAGATTAGGTTCATTTTAAATGACTTGACTCTTGAGAAAAATTTTTAAGGGTTCTCTAGTCACAGTAAACCTACCAAAATTTTCTTAGATTTTTCTAAGCAGCATGCTGATTATTATGATTAATTTATGCAAATAATAGACATAAACTTGAAAAATATGGATATCTATTTAGAGGTCTCCTCTGACTTTAGAAAAATTAGGGAGTGTTCCCCTTGACAAAGGCTACAACATGACAAAAATTATGGAGTGTTCCCCCAAATTTTTGATGTTTAGGGATTTAATTTTATGGGACCATTTATACCTTCATTTGGAAATATATAATTAATTACAATAGACTATGTATCAAAGTGGATTGAAGCAATTGCATTACCTTGATGTGATGATCAGAGTGTTTCAAAAATTTTAATCAAAAATATTTTTACAAGTTATGGAATGCTGAGAGTAAGCATTATTGATGGAGGATCTCATTTGAGGAATAAAAGAATTGAAAATTTGGTTTAAAAATATGATATTACACATAGGATTGCAACTGTTTATCATCCCCAAACTAGTGCTCTAGCAAAAGTATCGAGTCATGAAATTAAAATAATTTTGGAAAAAACTGTAAATCCAAATAAAATGGATTGGTGTGCTAGATTAGATACTTCATTATGAGATTATAGGACAACTCATAAAACACCCATAGGTATGTCCCCATATAGATTAATTTTCAGGAATACTTGTCACTTACCAGTAGAATTGGAGCATAATGCTGGGCTATTAAGGAGTTTAATTTTAATTTAAAAGATGTTGGTGAGAAAAAAAATGTTGCAACTGAAAGAGTTTGAAGAAATTAGGAGTGAATCTTATGATAATGCAAGGTTATATAAGGAGAGGTTGAAAGAATGGAATGATCAGAATATAATAAAAAAAGAATTTGAGCCTCGATAGGAAGTTTTACTATATAATACAAGATTGAAATTATTTCCTGGAAAACTTAAGTCTAGGTGGACAGGGCCATTCACTGTTGTAAAAGTTTACCCCTATGGAGTTGTTAATATTGAAGATCCCAAAATTGAAAAGATATTTAAAGTGAAATGACACAAATTGAAACTATATTTTGATGGTCAAAGTACAAATTATAAAGAGACTGTAATGTTGAGTCACCCAGAGTAAAGACTGAGAATGTCGAGCTGGCGACATTAAACCAACCGCTTGTGGGAGGCAACCCATAGTTATTTATGTAAATGATGTGAATATGTTTTTATAAGTAATATTATATACATCTATATTTATGCTCTCTTTATAAATTCCGTGTACTTCAGAGACTTACATATTAAGAAAAAACGTTAAAACCTCTTTAATTATTGAATTTTATGGAAGATTTGAGAGCTATTTGGATTTAAAGCAAAATAGTGTAGAAATTTGAATTAGTGCTAGTTGTGCCATTTTCCAAAGAGTTGGTGTCAGAAGCACCAGAAATTGGTGCCAGAAGCGCTGCGGTTATCGAGACTGTTTTGGAAAATTCTAAATGCGATTTTTAGTGGTTTTAGATGGATGTTCTTCCTAGTAACTACCAAAAATTGTATTTTACAGATATTTAAGTCAGAAAAATAAAAAAGAAAGTCACCATTTTTGAATTTTATGGCTTCAACTCTAAAGAAACTTATAGATATGGAATTTTTAACAGAAGAAAGTTCATCAATTTTGATGCCCAGAAGTTATATGATTGAGTTCTTGTAAAGAAGAGATTTATCAAGGAACGAGGATTTGTGAATTTAGACTTCAACACACTAAGTACTCGAGTGGAGGAGATTATTATGCAGAGACGCTGAGAAGTGCTATGTTATACCACTGCTGCAGTAGTCTTTTCTGTGGTAAAAGAGTTTTATGCTAATCTTCATGGAATTAATTAAGGAGTCATCTATGTTCAAGGCAGGTGGATACCGTTTACTCTTTTAAGATTAAATGACTTGTTTATTATTGAAAGCATTCCAATTTTCCATTATGCCAATTTTTCCCTACAAAAGATAACATGAATGAAGTCTACCGATTTCTTACTGATGAAGATGCAAATAGGGAGATAAGAGATAATGGACTTGTGATACACCAAAATAATATGTAGTTTTAAGTATATTTTTAGGCTTATTTTTTGTGATATTGCACTTTAAAGAAGGGTAATTTCATGTTTTTGTTGCAGCTATATCAATTTTAGGTATTTGGAGCAAAAGTTGCAAAAATGACAAAATTTGGAGCCAAAACAACGAATCTTGGGATTCTGGCATAATATGTGCAAGATTGGCACAAGATACGCCAACTTATAGAGAACTGGTGCAAGATGCGCTAGATTGGTGCTAGATGCGCCAAAGCCCATAATGGTGTGGTCATCAACAAGCTGGCGTAAGATGTACCAGATTGGCACTGGATGCTCCATTGGACAGAGAGTTGGCACAAGATTCACATGAGATGGATTTTTGTGGATTACGGCAGTTTGAGACAAATTTAGCACAAATTTCAAAAGGTACACTTATTCTAAACACCCCTTGGAGTGATTCAATGTATCTAGACACTTTGGAAGGTTCTATTATGAAGGGATATGTCTCTTAGATCAATGAACATGTCTTTTGAATTTAAAAGAGTTAACTTTTGTATAGAATTTTGGGGGGAAGTTTAATTCTTTTAGGAGGGAGGCAGCTTCTAATAAAAGAAGAGGACTTCTAGAGTGTGTGTGTTGCGTGTGAAGGGGGCTGAAAAGAAGAGATAGACAAAGAGAGACAAGCCAATGACTTGGAGATTTTCTTCAGGGATTCTAAGAGGAGAGAAAATGTGAGAGATTTTATCTTCATTACACTTCTAAGAGAGAATTGAGAGTTCTTTTAAAGAGAAAAAAGCTTGAAGTAAACTTCTAGAGATTTGCTTCGGAAGGATTGTGAGATAATCTGTCTTTTATTTCTTTTATTTTGTAAACTTATTTTTATATATGAAATCCATGTTTTGTCATAATGAGTTGTCTTCTTTATCCTGCCCCCAACTTTGAGATACGATTTTGTGAAGAATTGATTTTGTTTTATATTGTTTTAAATGTCAATAATTTGTGATGATTTGAACTCCAATTTTTTTTACTTATCGATCTGGCCAATTGAAATGTTAAAATTTATTGAGAAATATATGTTCCGAAAGGGTTATGATTTCTACAACATGGGGAGAATCACATTTGATTTCATGGGAGAGTATGTAATCCATGGAGTTATGTGCAAATAAATAAGAAAATAAACTTTGTTGGAATCGGAGATTTTAAGGTGACAGATTAAAATCTCCAATTTGGTCCAGTTGATTGGAAACTGATGCGAGATTATTAGCCCTTAGGTGAGGGACTAGTGGGAGCTCTGGAGTGGCAGCTGGTATCCTCTCAGCCTAACCACAGAATTAGAGACCAAACTCTAGATTAGTCAATATTCTTTACGCACTCAAAAGAGGGTAAAGAATAGGTTTGCTTCTATTTGGCACAAAATAATTTTTATCTATATTTTGAAATGATTTTAATTCTTTCACAATCCATATACTCATTATAAAGGAGAAGGATGCTTTCTTAAATTTTAATTTTCTGTCACAAAAAAACTTTATTTAGTTTTAGTAAGTTTACTTGTGAAAGTGTAGAATTTAGTTTAGTTAATTGCATCTTTCAATTATATTTTAATTAACATTCACTGTAGTATTTAATATTTAAATTTCACACTTTACTTTTTGTAGTTTTAAAATTTATAGTATTCATTGTAATCTTATGAATTTACTTATAGACATTTCCAACTTTCTTGTGGGATCAATATCTAGGACTCCATTAGCGCCCTTTATTACTTGAGCGATACATATACTTAGATTATTTTTATAGGGGATTTGGTAGTTTAAAGATTTTTAAAAGATAAAACTATTTTCACAGAAGTTATTTTTGTTGGCATTAATTTGCATATTTGCTATTGTATCTGCCATGTGTATTTTGTAATAAAAAAACAACAACAACAATAAAGCCTTAATCCCACTACGTGGGGTCGGCTACATGAAACCTTTTTCTCCATTGCATTCTATTTAGTGTCATATTTTCATTTAGTTCTAGTAAATTAAGATAATTTTTTATACAATAAGCCCAAGTCTTCATAGGTCCACCTCTGCCTTTCTTAAAACAAGTCGAGTATAAAACATCTACTCTCCTAATCAAATCATTAGATGGTTGACGTTTAATGTGACAAAACCATCTAAGATGACTTTATCTAATTTTATCCGTCACATGAGCTACACCAACCCTATCACAGATATATTCATTTCTCATTTTGTCTCTAAGTGTAAAGTCACTCATCTACCTAATCATTCTCATCTCAGCAACACTTAACTTCTTATTATGCTTCTCTTTTAAAGGCCAAAATTTAGTGCCATAGAGCATTGCAGGTCTCACCACCATCTTATAAAATTTTCCTTTCAGTCTAAATGGTACTTTTTTATCACACAAAAGGCCTGAAGCATTCCTCCACTTATGCCAACCAACTTGAATTCTACTATTAACATCCCCATATTTATCACCATCGCTTTGAACAATGGACCAAAATATCTAAATTGTTCACACCTTTTAATAATTCGATCACCCAAAGTTACACTTCTGTCACTAGAGCTACTACTACTAAAATTACATTCCATGTATTGCACTTCTGTCACTAGAGCTATTACTACTAAAATTACATTCCATGTATTCAGTTTTAGTTCTACTTTAAAACGAAGGCCTTTAGACTCCTAATGTAGACCTCCATAATTCAAGTTTTTTCTGGGCTTTTTCTCTCGTGCCTTTAGACTCCAATGTAGACCTCCATAATTCAAGTTTTTCCTGGGCTTTTTCTCTCGTCTTACCTTTAGACTTCAATGTAGACCTTCATAATTCAAGTTTTTCCTGGACTTTTTCTCTCGTTTTATCCACGAGAAGGATGTCATCAGCACTAATGTAGACCTCCATAATTCAAGTTTTTTCTGGGCTTTTTCTCTCGTGCCTTTAGACTCCAATGTAGACCTCCATAATTCAAGTTTTTCCTGGGCTTTTTCTCTCGTCTTACCTTTAGACTTCAATGTAGACCTTCATAATTCAAGTTTTTCCTGGACTTTTTCTCTCGTTTTATCCACGAGAAGGATGTCATCAGCAGCACTATAGCTATTACTACTAAAATTACATTCCATGTATTCAGTTTTAGTTCTACTTAAATGAAGGCCTTTAGACTCCTCCAATGCACCTCCATAATTCAAGTTTTTCCTGGGCTTTTTCTCTCGTTTTATCCACGAAAAGGATATCATTCATAATTCAAGTTTTTCCTGGGCTTTTTCTCTCGTTTTATCCACGAGAAGATATCATCAGCATATAATTTAAGTTTTTTTTGGGCTTTTTCTTTATTTTTATCCCTAAGAAGGATATCATCAGCAAAATACATATACCAAGGTACATCCTTTTTTAGATGTCCAGCAAGACCATCCATAACTAAAGCAAAAAGATATGAGCTTAAAGCAAAAAAGGAAAATATTTGGTTAATCCTCCTTCAGTTTAAACACAAGTAACAACTCTAGTATACACATCTTTGATGACTTGAATATAAGTCATATCAGCACATTTCTTATCAAGAACTGTCTAAAGGATATCTCTTGGAACCTTATCATAAGCTTTTTCTAAATCAATAAAAATCAAATATAGATTCTCCTTATTATCCGAACTTCTCCATCAACTCTCTTAAAAAATGAATAACTTCCATAGTAGACATGCCTGACATATATCCAAATTGATTATGAGAAATCTTTGTAATGCTTCTTAACCTATGTTCAATTACCCTCTCCCATAACTTTAAAGTATGACACATCAACTTAGTTCCTCTATAATTTTCACCCTCTTATACATCCCCTTTATTTTGTAATATTGAAAAATATTTGCAAAATTAACACACTACATCCACCCTCATTAACATGTAAGTTTTTATTCATCATTATTAAACCCTGGATCAAAGAAATGACATTTTTTTATTTCATCTAAATTTCTTCCTACCATGAAAATCAGTGAAGTGAACAAGGAATGTGCCATCTTAAATTATTGTATTCAAACTGAAAGACTTATTGATGTGGGTGCTTTAATTAAAAAAATCTATTCTAGTTTTGATTATAAATGGATCAACTTGTGGGTTGGGACATCCATCTACCATATTCCTACTACGTAGCTAGTCACAAGTGCCTTATGAAAGTTGGGAAAAAGTGCTTCTCCCTTGAAAGACCATGGACCTAGAGATTTGTTGCAACTGCATAGAAAATGGGGAGGAAAATAATATGAACATTCTTATGGATCAATCATCTCAAAATTCATCTCCTATTCAGCCCCACTTTCCTTATAGTTCACATGATATTCTAAAAAGGATCAAGAAGTTGGAAAAAGAGGTACAAAATATTATGAATTCAATTGGAAACATCTCTGATAAATTTGATCATTTGGATTGAAAGATGAAGGAACAATTCAAACATACCGGGAGCATAGAAGAAGGTATGGTGCATATGCTTAAGAAAAATGCTTGGGTTGAAGAAGATTCAATAGGCAAATTTCTTTACCAACCTTTATACAACTTATACGCTCACTACCAATCTATGGGAAATATTCAAGAAGATGAAAGTGATGAAGATGTTTAAACCCTCTAAGGTATGGAATTCAAAATTATGAGTTCATTTGTGTGTTATATGTTTGTATTGGATTTCATTTATTTTCATTATTGAACTTTATTTGTGTTATATGTTAAGTATTTGATAATTAGTCTTCAACGTTAGTTTGTATGGTGTGACTTCGACGCTGAATTTAATGTATTGGTTTGAAAAATGATGGTTTGTAATTATGTGAATTTTGTACATAAATGTGAGTTTTTTGTTTCTTGTGAAAATATATTGTTAAAAGATTATTTAATAATGAGTATTAATGTTAATTTAAGTTAATTAGAGGTTGACGTGGTTTGGTATATAGCATATTTCAAAAGAAAAACAAAATCTAAATATTTGGGTCATCTCCTACTTCTAGAATAAGGCCGAAACTGAACTTAGTGCTTGCTATTTCTTGGATTTGAGGAGATTTGAAGGCTTCAAAGTCTTGGATTTCATTTTCCCTTGGTAAGAGCTTCACTTTAACTTATAAATTTTTTATTTTCCCCAAGGAATTATCCTTCGTTATGGAAATTCAAACATTTGATGGTTTTTTGAAGAAGTTTAAAGAGAACCAATGGTGAAATGTTTCTTACCAAGTATTATTATTTTTGTAGTTTGATTTATAATATTATGCATTTATTTTGGATTTTTTGTGAATTTATTTAGAAATTGTTATGGATTCAAGAGTGAAAAGAGGAAAGACTTTTGGGAGGTTTTGATGCGAGATGATTTGTGAATTTAAAGACTCAGTATAATTACAATACTCTGATAGGTATAAGAAAATTGATTCAGGAGCGTGCATTCTCAGAACCCGGGAGGTTCTATTGAAAGGCTAATCATTGCTCACAACTGGGAGACTTTTTGTTGCTTCTCCACAGTAGCAATTGTTCCTACTGTTTCTGAATTTTATGTCAATCTTCGCGTGACTTCTAATGAGCATGCTTATGTTAGAGGGAAGAATGTTGCATTTATTTGAGAAAGGATTAATGCATTATGTTGATTGTGGAAAAAAAATTCATTGTGAGTATTCTGCATTTCTGATTTCTGATTCATCACTTGATGAAGTAATTGTCTATCTTTATGATGGAAGGGGAGAATGAAAAATTAAGAATAATCACAAGGTAAATTTCTCCACTTTCATGTTAAATGTACAATCTAAAGCATGAAATTAATTTATTTCTACAAAACTAATTCCATCTAATCACCATAGTGAAGTGACCAAAGAGAGAGTAGTATTGAATTTTTGCATGCAACAAATGAATGTTGTTGATATTGGTGCTTGTCGACACTATTTTTGGTTGGAGGAGTTGCCAGTTGGAAGTTGTAGGTCTCTGGAATTGAAATCCCGCCGCCCACTTTGGAAGGACATTTTAATATATATATATATATATATATATATATATATATATATATATATANTCCTTAAACACCTCCAAAAGTAAATTCAGATACTTAAATGTCTGGTCTTCCCATCCAGACTTTCTGAATCAAGTTAGTACTGTATGGACCAGCTATCATAATAGCAATCTTTGGGTGAAATTATGGATTCTACACAAAAGGCTTGCTACTAAGCTCAAAGCCTGGAATTGGCAGACCTTTGGAAATTTAAACACAAGAGTGGTGGAAACTGAAGCCAATGTTAATGAATTGGAATCCAAAATCAGCCTTGATCCTAATTTGGAAACTGATCTTCACAATGCCAATGAAAGACTACTGAATGCTATCCACTTGCAGGAACAACTCCTCCACCAGAAAGTTGCTCAAAATCATTTGTGCTTGGGGGACAAAAATTCCATATATTACCATGCTATTATTAACCACAAAAGGAAATGCAATGAGATTCATAAGATCAAAGATTTTAAGGGAGTTTGGCTGAAAACTCCCCAAGAAATTGCTGATAGTGTTGTTGAGCATTACAAAAAGCTCTTCACTAGAAGTGAGGTGGCTAGGACTGAAGTTAAAGGCAATTTGTTTGACCACTGCAAAAATTACACTTCTAATCTCAGGCTTGCTGACATCCCTTCTGAAGAGGAGATCAAGATTGCTCTAAGTTCTATTGATAGCAATAAAGCAGCAGGTCCTGATGGATTTTCTGCTGAATTTTATAAATCTGCTTGGAATGTCATTAAACATGATGTAGTGGATGCTGTACAGACTTTTTTCACTGGTATTGAACCCACCAAGTTTTTCACCTCTTCCACCATTGTCCTTATCCCTAAAGAGAATGTGTGTAACAGATGGGACCAGTACAGACCCATAAGTCTCACTAGTGTGATCTCTAAAATCATCAGCAAGATTTTGGTGGCCAGAATTCAACCTCACCTCAACAGGATCATCAGCATTAACCAAACTACCTTCATTAAAGGTAGAAGCATTGTAGACAATGTCCTCTTAGCTCAGGAACTTTTCCAAGATCTAGATAAAAGATGCAGAGGAGGAAATCTGGTTTACAAATTAGACATTTGCTAGGCATATGACACCATCCACTGGGATTTCATTGAGGAGGTTCTGCATGCTAGAGGCTTTAATATGGACTTCATAAGCTTAATCAGAAGATGGCTGAATAATAAGGTCCATTCTATTCTCATCAATGGAAAGACACATTGTTTCTTTACTGCCTCAAGGGGAATCAAACAAGGTGACCCTCTTTCCCCCACTATTTTCATTCTTGTCTTTGACTATCTTTCTCTTATTCTCAATCAAATTCCAAACATATCTCCTCACAACCTGTTCAAGCACAGTTTAAACATTGCCATCAGTCATCTTTCATATGCAGATGATATTATTCTTTTTTTCTAAGGCCATGTTGACCTCACTTTTGGTTGAGGTCTAGAAACTTCTTTAATAGCCTAGGTCTAGCCATA
>JXCR01130385.1:0-10050 GCA_002079205.1 Phalaenopsis hybrid cultivar
CAACCCTCACTTGAATCTCCTCCTTCATAGACACCAAAGTGTTTTGAATTCCTCCTTTGATAGAGGAATAAGTATTAGCATATCCATCATGAATTGTACGACGGTCATATTGCCAAGGCCAACCAAGCAATATGTGACATGCGCCCATAGGAATTACATCACATAAAACCTGCTCTTGAAGTTTCCTACTGATTGAATATGACACCATGTATTGTCGGGTGACTTTAATTTCAGCCCTCTTTTTGAGCAACATGAGTTGGTACGAATAGGAGTGAGGTTGAGTAGTTAGCCCAAGCTTCTCCGGCATGGTTATTGCAACAACACTCTCAAAACATCCACTGTCGATGATAAGATTACAAATATTGTCCCAAATTATGCACCGAGTTTTAAAGATGTTATGTTGTAAACAATCTTTATATGGAAGATTGTTCGACACTTTAGGAAACATATTATCATGAGTAATTTCCCTTCATTCGCAAGTATCATTTGGTCCCTTGTTGGATTAATGTCTTTTTCTTCTACCACATTATTTTTCTCTGGATCAGTCTCCTCCACCAATGAAATAATGCACCGGTTAGGACAATTCGAGGTTATGTGGCTGAACCCATGGCATTTCAAGCGTCATATATAGGATGCAGTTCCTTCCCTCACTGTGGTAGCAGTCCGTCTCGGTTGGAAAATAGTTTTGCTGCTATTTTCAACTTGTTGACAATTGGTTTGTGCCCAAAATTGGACTGATTTGTTGAAACCGCCTAAATCATTGGTAGGAATGCATATTGTGGTGTTCCTACCCAATATTCCGCTGTTTTTTCGAACTTGACTACCAAGTTAATCATGTTTTGTAATATCTAGAACAGCTGCAGGTGTACCATATTAGCGATATTTGGTCGTAGTCCACCAAAAAAAATGTGCAATAATGTGCTCTTCAGGTTCGAAAAGATTACATTTTAGCCCCAAATGTTCTAATTTAGAGCTATGTTTCTCCACAGATAATTCTTGTTGATAAAGGTTATGAAGTTAGATAAAGACTTCTTGTCGGTAATGCTCGGGTAAGAATTTCCATTGCTTTTCTATCTTCATTTTTGTTTAAGACGTGATCTTGGATATTCCTCTCTTTGCCGAATTCTCTTCAAGTTTTCTCACTACAATGTGACAATTTTTTTTCAATCGATCGCCACTAGTTTGAGGATATGTTTTTGTGACACTTTCTTGAATTTTAAGACTCGTTTAACTGTATGTAGCCATGTGAAAAATTCATCAGGATCTAATCTTCCATCAAAATTAGAAAGGTCGATTTTGATTCCAAAATTTGATGATTTTTGTTGATTTTCACGCAACATACGTAGAAGTTGTTCATCACCACTAGATGTCTGTTAATGACATAGATTTTCTTCTTCACCAATTACATCATTTTGGAATTCATTTTGAAATTCTTCTGGGTCTCATTGTTCAAGAAGCATCAATCTTGTACTCGACAAATTTCTTGTTGCAATTATTCCACAACCAAATCTCTGCCTAGACAGACATCGTTCCTCCTTGGTGGCATCTTCAATTGCGTTTAGACGCCAAAAAAGAGAAAAATAACAATTAGAGTTGGAGGAAGGAAAACATTGACGGCCGAAACCATAAGCCTTGGATCCGGGGATTCCTGATCATATAACCTACAAGAATGTCAATCGGAAATCTTCACATTGAAGCCGCAAGAAAACAAACAGTTTGCAAAAAAATCTGTTTCCTCTGAAAACCATAAAATTAGAAATCTGGACAAAATTCATAAGAAGAAAAAATGGAATTAAATGGAATGAAAAATGATGAAAAGCATAAGAACTCGGAGAAGGAAGAGAAAAATGCGCAATAAAAAACCGCGTTCTAATACCAAGATGATATTGTAACAAGTCAAAATTGAAATTTACAGTTTTATAACTTCCAGAAAAAAAGAGAAAAGCTGGGCCTAAAATCCCAAAAAAGAGAAATAATGTATTAACTAAAAAGAAAGATGACCGATCACCACTTGAGCACTACTCTAGGATACTTAATATACTTCTTAACTCGACAAGATACGAGAAAGATTATTGCAACCAATTAAAAACTCTCTCTCCCCTTCTAACATACATGACGACCTTACATATGTAAGCCCTCATCAAAAACAGAAAACTAAGAAAAAAAACTTAATTGCGAGCATGACACTCTACTAAAACTTTAACAATTTCAGCTCCCGCGCCAGCTATAGAATGGGGTTGGCTCTATAAGGTTTAAATAAACTTGATTTGGTCAAACTAATTGGGTTTGGGTATAAGATTTAGCCCATCGACCTAGACTTAACCTAATTTGGTTATTTAAACCTATGTTTGGCTAAGGTTCAAGTGGATTGACATAGGGTGTCTAAGGGTCTGTTTGGGGCAGCTGTAGCTCTTTGAAGAAGCAGCTGTGAAGCTGTTGAAGAAGATGCTGCTTCAAAAAACTACAGTGATTTTTATAATTTTATTTTGAAAAAGTGAGACTGCAGTTTTCTAGCAGGTAGCCAGGTATGGTGGGAAAACACAACTTTTAGCTGCAGTTTTTTAAGAATACAAAAAAAAAAAAATTAAAAAATATAAAAAACTGCGGTGTGGCATTACGTCGCCGCATCGCCGTCTCAAACGCATCATAAATTTCCATAAAAGATACCCCGGAAGTAGTGTTGACAAAGAACTCTCAATATGAGTTGTGTAATGCCAAAAAATACGCCACATATTGTAAATGATGAAGAGACACTAATAAATTAGTAAAAAATCATGATGTTCTTATGAAAATAGAGACATAAAGAATGAAGGTCATGCATGTAGCTCATCAATTAACTCTCCCATGACGGAAAGGATGGAATAAAGTATGTGTTAAATGACACAGAGGAGCAACTGATAGCCTTAAGTGTCTAAATGTTCAGATTTTTTTTATTTTAATTTTGAAGTAGGTAGTTACTTATAAAAATAAGACGAGTTAGACCCAGGGACTCTGGTTGAAATAATCACAAACCAAGACTATGAAATGGATCTAATGGCTAAGAACCTAATTTGGAGATTTGATTTATTTGAAGTTTATAGGTTTAGTAGGTTAGGCCTTTTGACATTAGTAATATGGCATCAAGGATTATCTATATGAATTAGCCTCAGATGCTCATAAATAAGGCTCATCAAAATTGAGAAGGATCTGAAATTGATTTCTTGTGGAAAGAGATCAGCAGCTCGTGATTTTGATGTCACATATTAAGCTTCTTTTTTATTTTTCTTTAAGAAAAAATCAAATTACATGCATATGAAACATATCATGAAGTTTCACCTTCATTTTTCATTTTTACAATTAATTTATTTTTGTTAGAGAAGATCAAACATCATGATCAAGAAGGGTTTAATCGCATCATGAAATTATTTCTTCTCAAATTTTTGTATTTATACTTTTTTTAGGAGTTCAATTAGGAGTAAAAGTGTCGAGCTTTGAGTACATACATGATTTAGATTTTATAAAGCAGACTTGGGTATGTTTGGGGCAGCTGCAGTTTATTGACAATCTACTGATAAGTAGTTGATTCAGATAAATTGTTGATCAACAGCTGATCCGGATAAGTTGGTTGGTTTTTTGGTTTATGCTATTGGAAAACAACTATTTTGCACTTGATTATGGATAAATGATCATTCTATCCATGTACAATAATGTTGTTTGCAACATAACTGTTATAACAATATATTTGATACTTTAGAAGCAAAAAACTACTTCAGAACAGTAGAAAAAATAAGATACACATTTCACATAACAATGATTATCAAATGTACTAAAAAAACATTAAAATTACATTTTAAAATGATATTGGGAAGTAGCTGTTTTGCACTTGATTGTGGGTAAATAATCATTCTACCCCTGTGCAATAATGTTGTTTGCAACATAATTGTTATAACAATATATTTGATACTTTAGAAGCAAAAAATTATTTCAGAACAATAGAAAAAATAATATATACACATCACATAACAATGATTATCAGGTGTACTAAAAAAATATTAAAATTACATTTGAAAAAATGATAATATTAATTTTGAAATCCAAACGACGCATGTCCCGAGCTACGCCGTCCTCTAGGGATGTCATCCAACCTCTGCTACTATCGACAGTGGAATCTACCGGACTGTCTGACCATCAGAAAAAGTCATACTTCACTGGACCGTCTGCACACCGCGAGCACATGTAGAACTTTTTTTCGTAATTATGTGCCCGTTGTGACATTAGTAGGTAAGGCTATAGTCCGCAGTGGTAGAGCACTCGTCGGGAGGTCCCTAAAATTCTGGAGCTCATCTTTCCTGAATGACTAATAAGACAATCTATTAGTCATAACAGAAGTTGAAATTGCCAAAATAAATAAATAATTACTGTTTTTTGCATGCGTGAGGTCTCAAAAAACTCAACATATCAATCAATGAATCTGTCATTACAAAAATACATGAAACTTTGTAAAAAAAATGAGTTATTGGTTGCCTTTAACCAACATAAAACTAACCTCTTGTGTCTCATATGTGCATATCACAAAAAAATAACATTCTAAAGAACCTCATAAACCTATGCACCAAAAAGAAAAGAGAAACTTGATTCTCTTCATTAGGATTTCACATGTAACATTGACCAACAACGATCAACAAACAATCCAGAAGAATCCATAAGGTCAAAAGTCTCCATAGACCTCAAAACCCTCAAAAAAAAAAAAAAAAACTCAAATGGAATAGAAAAATGTCAAACACGTGAAAATTGCAAAACTAAAAATATTCATTATACAAGCGATATAAAATAAACATAGAGTAAATAAAATAGACAAGAGACGTCCAATCAACTTTGAAGAATGGTGTTCGTTATCCGCTCTCTCAACTAAGCTATTTCAACTCCCCTTTTGTCATCATGGGTTTAAGATTCCTGTGATTCGACTTCTAAATATGGATATATTGTCCTACATGCAATTCAAATGCTTCTGGCGAGACCTGCATGTGAAGTCTGCATTCGATCTAGAATGATGCCCTCGAATATAGTTGTGGAGCGCCATTGTGGCAATTATAATCTGCATTTGCTTTAGAAATGAGTAAGTTGACATATCACGAAATATGACTCATTTCTTCTTCCACACCCCAAACGTTATTTCAATTACGTAGTGTAAGAAGTGTCTTTTGTTAAAAATTTCCTTCTTGCCACGAGGTTTGCCACAGATTCTCTCAAAATCTGGAATGTGATATTTCGTATCTGAAGACAGCTTTAGATTCCCCATTTGTAAGGGATATCAATACCGACCAAGTAATATTTACTGGCCCAAAAACCATAATTAGTAATAAATTATTGAATAAAAATGAATGTGATATATAACTTAACGAACCTGGAGGTGGGTGAGGGAAATAGTGTCTTCGGTTTCTTGTCGCATAAGCAAAAATACAACTATCATGCGCACTGCCTTACCAATCAGTTATCACAAAGGTAAAACACATGTTAAAGTCACATACGACCATCACATTTTGTGTGGGTGATCCACATCGTTTAATGTATGCGACCTTTTCAGTGTTAGATACACACGCATCCACGTGGATTCTATCCATCACTCTAATGCAGTCCTGTCAGATCTGTTAAAGCTGTGATTGCCACGTAACTGATTTTGACTTCTGAATATAATTGGTAAAAATAATTACTTTAAAGAATGACATATAGCGGAAGTCATTTACAATTTTTATTTGAGTCGTCTCGAATGTTGGATCCTTTGGCTTAATTATTTTTGGCCAACTAACTGACAAGTGCTTTCAAACCCATTGAGAAATACTTGCTTATTGTCTCTAATGAATGCTGAAATTGCTCCATCGCTCTTCTCATTGATTCATTCTGTGATAAAATATAGAGGGTTATTCCTAACACATATCTTGTTGTTATTTTTGGGGAGTTGTGGAGTCGATGATGACTATGTTGTTCATCGAACAGATCTAAAAATATGATTTGTCATATGAAACATGTTATTGAACTATGTGGGGTGTCCTTGTAGTAGCTCATTGACCCATTTATCACCAATATAGGTCGATGTCAAGAATGAAGTTCGATCGACAAAGGAGTTGTAGTATTCGTACAGGAATGAATGAAGGTCGATGTCAAGAATGAAGTTTGGGCTGGGGCCTTCACCTAAACAATCTATCTGGTCGATCTCCAAGTCATCTGGTATGATTGCAAACCCATGCTTACTTGGGGTGAACACATGCATGCCCGTCGCAACAACTCCACTAAACATGAGGTCCAAGTTTTCCTCCAGGTCCAGGTCAATGCCACTTACCTTAAATTTTTTGGCAGTTAGCACTGTCTACAACGTACGGGAAAGTATATTAGTTAAAAAAGATGAATGGAAGAACAAGTATTTAGGGATTTATTTATTACATCCAACTTCTCAGTCCATCAATCCTCTGAAGCATCAAAGATTCACTTGATATGATCCCAACCCAAGCCCGTGGATACTCTTTTCAGTTCCTTCTATAACTTTCAATCATTCTTCAACTGGTCCGACTTGTTCTTAAATTTTAACCTATCACAGTCCCTTCCTATCATTTCTTGAAACTTCTTGTAATATTCTGCCACTCTTCTTTGTTAAAGTAGGTGGCGGGTCTATTTCAAGCTCGATCTCATTTATACAGAGGTTGCAAAGTATGATTGACTTCCCTATCCCACATTGCTGATGAAGTCACTTCTTTGGACTTAACCATTACGTTACTAATAAAAGAAATGTATAAAAAAATGATATAACCAGTAAAACAAAAAAAAACATGATAAAAAAGAATGCTCTAATAAAAACAAACCCATAAACTCAAAAAACCCTTAAAACCAAAACAAGAAAACACAAGAACGAAAATCTGTTAAAAAATTCAATCCAAAATGTGATGCTGATGATGATGTTGATATAGAAAGAACGAAAAGAACACCTTCATGATTTTTTCCAACATACATACTTGATTTTAGCCACAACCCAGTCCTAAGACAGCCACCAACCAAGCCAAAACCATCCCCCATCATAGCCACAACCCACCCCCCATCACAGCTTCATCACAAACTCCACACACACCATCCACCATTCACCACCAACCCACAGACCAAAGCCAAACACAACACACCCAAAGCCACCAACACAGCCTCCAAATGCGACTGACAAACACCACACCCACAGCCACCAAGGCAGCCTCCAGAGCCACCAACACAACCTCCAGAACCACCAACATACGCACACTCACATCCACCACCAACCCACAAACCCAAGCCCAACACGACACAACCTCTATGGCGACCAACAAGCACATCGGCCATAGCTTCCAACACAACCTCCACAACCACCAACATACACATCAACCATAACTACCAACACATCCTCTAGAGCCACAAACACACACACTAACATCCACCACCAACCCACAGACCCAAGCACAACACAACTCACTCCTAAATCCACCAACAAGTACATCACCTAGAGCCACCAACACACACACACTCACATCCACCACCAACCCACAGACCCAAGCCCAACACAACACACCCAAAGCCACTAACAAGCACATCACCCACAACCACGAACACAACCTCCACGACCACCAACAAGGACATCACCCACAACTACCAACACAACCTACAAAGCCACCAACATACACACTCACATCCACCACCAACCCACAGACCTATGCACACACCCAAAGCCATCAAAAAGCACATTGCCACCAACAACAACAACACCCACAAACTCCACATGCCACCAACAACGACAACACCCACAACCACCAACACAACCTCCAGAGCCATCAACACACACAATCACATTCACCACCAACCCACAGACCCAAGCTCAGCACAACATACACCCAAAGCCACCAACAAAGCTTTCTCTTGACACCAACACGCACATCACCCATAGCCACCAACACAGACTCCACTTGACACTAACAAGCACAACACCCACAACCACCAAGCCGCTACCTCCACCACGAGGCAACATAAAAATCATCATCAATACCATCATACTCAACACACTTCTCCCATCAAATTGAACAAAAAATCATCTCTATAGCAGACAGTGAATGCCCTGATGTTGCTTAAAGGCTCATTCAAACACACAAAATGAAAGATCAATTCACCAAACATGCATGAGCAACGAATGTGCCAAGCACACCAAGGTACCTGAAACAATTCAAGTGAACTATATAATAGTTGTAGATTAGTTGTATGTACCAACCATTCCATAAAAAATTACCACAGGATTAACTACATATATATTTACAAATGAAGCACGTTTGAAGATCAAACAAAGAAAAAAAAAAAGGGAATGTAGATTTTAGGCAATTACAACTAAGAACCTCGTAACAATGCTACAGAACAAATCAATAACCCAATTTCATGCATTCATCAAATTTTCAGTAAAACAACCAACCACAAAAATCGTAGGAAGAAAGCCATTTCATAAAAAATTACCATAGGAATAACTATAGTTGCCAAAGATCGTAGAGGGGAGGAGGAGAAAGGGAACTGTACGTGTGAGAGGGATAGAGCGCGAGAGAGTACCGGGAGCGATCGATGCTATTGCCATGAGATAGGCGAGAGCGAGAGCGACCGATGATAGGGCAAGTTCGAGGGAAGATGTGACACAAGAGTGACGAGGTTGAGGGCAGCAGGGTAAAATAATTGCGAATGAACGCGAGCCGCCGACCACGTTTATTAAAAAATCAAATACGCTGTTTCCCAAAACTCAACCCTAACACACAAGTCAAACAAAACGACGACATTTTGGACATGCTGCCCGCGGTTATAAGCTGCCACAAACGGGGCCTTAACTTATTCTTTAAGAAGATTCAAATAGCACACAAAGATATCAATTTCATTGATAGGAGAATCAAATTTTGTGATTTGGCAACCCAAATCAAATCCTAAAGCTAGATTGATATAAGAGGGCAACTCATGCTTCAAAGTAATCAAACCACGATGTAGAGGACATTGTTGTGGCCTATGGTTGATCAACTTTTAGCAAAAATCCGAACGAAATGATGAAGATTGAAAATTTAGACCCATTTTATAAGCATTTGAGCTTATAATTAGGACCAAAAGTAAACTAAGTCTGATAAAATTTTGTTTAAGCATGTGTTTTAATAATATGGTTGTACTCCTTCAGTGGACTTGTGTCTTGATAATCCCTTTAGTTGAGAATTTATATAACTAGGCTCTCATAGTGGGTTCATGTCCTGAGAACCTCCCAATTGAGGTTGACTCCTTCAGTGGGTTCGTGCCTGAGAACCCCTCAATTGAGATATGTATGATTGGACTCCTCCAGTGGATTTGTGTCCTAGGATTGATTTCTAAAAATGCTAGACTCGGTCTATAGATTTATTGAACTTAATATTAAGCTCGTTATTTCAACCTCGGTGAATTTAGTGGATAAATTTGATTTCTTTATTTTCATGTTGAACCAATCTTAAGGTGTAATTGAGCCAATGATTGTCATTAGTTCTCTCTTTTTAAGTATGAACTAATAAGATTCAAAATGACAAGTAAAATTTAAAATACCAAATAAAATATAAAGTTTCAACCTCAGAGGTTTTTACTTTAGAATATCTCGAGTTCTAGCATAAATTATTTTGAGCTCAGGTTAGGATAGAATAGGAAAATTTTAAATAAAATGCAAAAATCTAAAGATATTCAAATGAAATTTATCATTTAAATAGCAAAGAACAAACTCTATCCACTATCCACAATCATTTGTCAAGGGTGATAAATTTAGAAATAACTTAAGCTCATAAATATTGGGTATTGTATCAAATATATCATTATATTCACATTGAAAATAGTTTATGCCAGTAACGACATGACTCAGGTTTTGTTATATGCGTGAATTGGCTCTGCGGCTCGTCAAATATGGTGTTTACAACCAAATATTTTGTGTTGGGTGTTTTAGCTCAGCGACTCCACTGTATTATGGTTACAGTTGTAGCCAATACGTTTCTAGTAGATTTTTGTCATTTGAGTTGCGAACCATTAAACATA
>JXCR01130392.1:6984-24858 GCA_002079205.1 Phalaenopsis hybrid cultivar
TTAACTCCAGCATGCATCCAAATAGTCTAAGGAATTTTCATGGAATGAACATAAATATTCACATTATCAAATTAGAGAAGCAAAAATTCTTAGCTCATAAACATTCTTAAAGAAAACATACATGATTTCAATGATAGTAACTCAAAGATACAAAGATAAAGAGTACAACATGGAATGAACTCATTCGCTTTGAGACCTCTTCTTACTTCTCCTCTTTTATTTCTCTCAATCCTCTCCACACAAATTACAAACACTCACACACATTGCTCTCTTATGTGGTCGGTCTCCTAAATTTGTCCGAATGTGTCAAGAAACATGAAGAAGACTCATCCATAATGAAATTTACTCCTTCTATGGTTGAACCGCTAGTGAAGCCACTGAAATTACCTTAGGTTGGTGAGAGGCAAGGCGACGCTAGATAGATATCTCCAGGGTACTGACAACAGGCATGATAGCGCTAGCTTGAGCTCTGCATTTTCCTTGGAATCTGTGTTGTAACAATTTGTGAGTTTAATAAATATTTCTTATACTATCAAAAGTTTTTTGACATTCTTCATCTTGTTTGAAAGGAACAACTTTCATCGATTTTGAAAACAAATGATATCTACCTAACATATTTTATATTAGTCATCAAATGAACACGATGTGTCTTTGCAAGTGCTTGAGATGATTCATTTTGAATTCGAATTTTCTAATTCTTGCAATTCTCAAATTATCAAGATGATTTTTAGTCCCCCATGCTATTGGCAACAAGAACATCAACATAGCATTCAACTTTTTGATGAATCAACTCATTAAAGATATGAGTCATAACCACCTAATGTATAACTCTAGCATTTTTCAAATCGAAAGGCAAATTTTATAGCAACATATGTCAATGGGCACCCTAATTTGTGTGTTTTTATCCTCTAGAGTCATCTTAATTTCGTTGTACATCGACAATCCTTTCATAAATGAAAACATAAAATAGTAGGAATTATTATCCACCAGTAGTTTTGACACAATGAGAAAAATGTTGTCCTATAGACACGCCTTATTGAAGTCCGGAAGTTGATCCATATGCGGATTTAATCATTCTTTGTCTTCACGAGAACACTCTTGGCTATCAGTTTTGCATAATTTCCTTCAAAAATGAAGGTCGCTTCAATGAGCCTTTTAATTTCTACAAGCATCCGCTTTTCAATTTCAATGAAAGAATAGAGCGGAGCATCAATGACAGACAACCCCTAGGAGTCAATCATTGGCTGGACTTGGGCAATGGTCGTCGAGCAACAATTTAATATCAGCTGTCATTCTCATAATTAGAAAAGAAATTAGGCCATCAAGAAAATTGCCATTGAATGTCAATGGCAGGTGTCAATCAAAGGATGACCATGAACATCAAAAGTTGGGTAATGGTCATCACAATCATCTTCTGCTAGGAGGAGAGAGTTGGTGAACCATAAGATGATAGCCAAATATCAATCATTAATTGGTCTTTGGCAAGCATGGAATGATTAGCATCAAAGAACACTGGAAGAAAAGTAATCATATGCAATCGACTCAACTATTAGTCTCCTAATAAGAGAGGAGATCAAACAACTAGTAAGACAAATGTCAAATATTGGTGATTTATAGGCGTTGGAAGTCATTATCAAATAGACGCCGATCTTTGATATGTGTCACTAAGCCACTTCCATGCACTATATTCGCCGCATTAAAAATTAAAATTGCCATTTCCAATAAAGACCCCATCTTGAAGAGGCATTAATAGAGGAAATATAACATCCATGATATTATGTAATTATTCAATATTCTTCCATATCTCTCACCTACAACCATTTAAATAAGTATTTAAAAAATATTTGAAAAACCTTATACAATTAGTTATATTAAAAAGATGTGGCATATTAAGCCATTATTGCCCAAATTCTAATGATTGGATGCTCTGCTTCACCTTCTGCAACCTGATCACCACACTTTCTCGGCACTAGACCAGGCCATGATTGACTAGTTTGTTTATCATTTTTTGTTATATTTTTTAAGTTTATGACTAATTCCTTTCTTAATGTCATTATGAAGGCATGCAGAATGGGTTCTCTTTGAAGGGGCCTCCCTTTGAGACAGCTTTTTCAATTAATTATGCAATTGCTTTGATTCAAGCCTTACATTTGGACTGACGGGGAAAGAGTCCATTGTTTTTTTTTTTTAATGCTTTTTTATTTTTAGGTTCGAGTACAGCTTTGCTTATGCTTTATATTTTTGTCTGTGTAATATAAATTGTATAAAAGCTGCTGCTTTCTTTGGTTTAGTATGAAGCATTGAGTTTAATAATACGCCAATCAGTTTGGATTGGGTTTGTTTGTCAAAATGACCGCCCTATTTTTGTTTCAGATTTAATTTGATTTGATTTAAAATAATAATATATATGAAACCAGATCAAATCGTGCACACCTTTATGTATAATTTACGGTGAAAATAAGTTCGGTACTCTTAGCAGATTTGCAGCCTAAGGAATAATTCAACTAATTAATAGAACCTAAAATGCTATATTTCAAGATAAGTGCTATATTTGACACAATACCATTGCACATTTGACGCAAAATGTCTTGTATAAAATTTAATGAAGTATCAAAGAGGATCTACTCACAAAACCTCCTGAAATAATAAGTGTCCAAATATAAATTTGATGCGAGCAAATTTAAATTTAACCACGCGAATCACGAATTAGATACAAGATTGACAAATATGATCCGACCAAAAAATCTAGATTAACAAAACAAATTGAACCACAGCAATAAAATCCTCTTCATTATAATTTTCCAAGAGGTGTTTTGATATCTCTTAAAAATGTGCCATGAGTTGATATATTTACCAAGGGATGTCTCCTTTCACAAGTCCTTTAATTATATTTTCGTCTTTGGTGATTATAATCTCCCATTTTAGCCACTAGGTGCCTCAAATGTTCATTTGAAATTCGTCAAAATGAATTAACCCGTCAAGTAAGGAGAAAGATATTATGAATGACATAAAAACTTAATAAAGACAATTAAGGGTTCAATTTGAGTTGAAATTGAGTGGAAATTGAGTGGAATTGGGGCAAATTTGGGGATTTTGAATTTGGGTTGAAATTGAGTGGAATTCAAGCTTGAGTAAGGCCAATTAAGGGTTCAATTTGGTATGTAGAAGTGTTTTGAAGATTTTAGGATCCAAATTGAGGCAATTGAGTGGGATATGGGGTTCAATTGGGTGAGATTGGGTCATATGGTCAAAATTGGGGTTTTTGGTTTGGATCAAAATTGAGCTCAAAGCATGGGTCAATTAAGCTTGGATTTGGTTTTAAATGATCCTAGGTATGATGAATTTGAGTTTAGAATTGAAATTGGGGAAGATTGGGGTCAAATTGATGGGCATGTGGGGGTGAATTTAGAGAAATTGAGCCTTTAAAGGCAATTTGTGGTTTTGGTCAAAATTGTCAAATGATCAAATTGGGTTCAATTGAAGGGTCCAAATTGATTTTGGGAACATTTGAGATGATTTTGGAGGTTTTGGGAAAGTTTGGACCACCAAGGACATTTTTATAATTTTGGCAAATTTGGGAGTATTTTGGTCATTTTGGTAACTTTAGGTGGTTTTGGAGAATTTGAGTAGTTTCAAATGGTTTGAGATTATTTTTGAATAAATTTGGGTATTTTAGGTGAAATTGGCAATTTTGGTCGAATTTTGGGTTTGGGGGCGTTTAGGTAACTTGGGTAGATTTGGGGAGGGGGGCACTGAATATGAATTTAAACTCTTTTTGGTATTTTTAATGTTTGAAAATGACATAAAAACTTAATAAAATAACTTGAATTTATGTAAAAGAAAAGCACTGAATACGAAATATTTTTCTTCTTATCATGAATCAGTAATAAGTATAATAGGAGGCATGTGTGAGCCTCCTCCGAAAGCTGAAGTAGATGATAATGAAGAGGATGAAGAGTCCAAGGGAGTTCGTGATCGTGAAGCTCACTTTGGACGAAATGATCATGAAATTCACAGGCGACGAGGAGGGTGTGGCTTCGACCATCACCCTCGTGATGAAGTAACCAAGAGCATGAAGTTTGATATTCCATACTTTCTCGGAAAATTGGACCCCAATGCTTTTGAGGATTGGTTGACAACTATCGAAGATTGTTTTGATTGGTTCTCAGTTTTCGAAGATAGAAAGATGTGTTATGTCCGTATGAAATTAAAAGGACAAGTACGAGCTTGGTGGAGCAGCGTAGAAGAACAACTATGTCGTACTCAACGAGCATCGGTGTCCAATTGGGAAGAAATGAAGAAACTGCTAAAGGAGAAATATTTACCTATTGACTACAAGCAAATGATGTTTGAAGAGATGTTGCAACTAAGGCAAGGAATATTGACTGTCGAATCAATACACAAACCGTTTCCATGAATTGACTGTCCGTGGCAAGGTGGTGGAAAACGAACAACAAACTAGCTCGATATGGCACGAGGTTACGTATTGAGTTGCGAAAAGAGATGCAAACAGCACGGCTCTTAAATGTTGATGAAGTTTACCAATTGGCTTTACATGTTGAAAACTAATTTGGATTATCCAATGGAAGACGCATGTCATTTACAAATCCCACACAAGAACATGCATCAACACAGCAATACCAGAAACCATCTCTACCCACCGACCAAGATAGACAGGCCGTGTTGGGTGACCAAAGTGGAAAGTTCAAACTTTTGGGCGAAGGGCCACAGTGCTATAAATGCAAGGGGTTTGGACATTTTGGAGTAAGTCCCACGAAAGAAAAAAAAAATTGGTCTTTGTGTGTGAAAAAGAACTTTGGTTAATGGACACCTTGGATGGAGAAGAAGATATAGAATACGAAGCAAGCGACGGCGAGGATGTAGAGCACTTGAGAGCAACTGATTTACCCAGTTGTGTGATTCACTGAGTTTTGATGAGTACTAAGAAAAAGATCCAAGGTGTTGATCTTGATTGGAGGCGCACCAACATTTTCCATACCCGAATGGAACATGGTGGTCAGGCGCTAAATATACTAATTGACAACGGGAGTGAAATGAATGTAATTTCCAGTGACACAGTGGAACGCTTGGGTTTGAAAACTGAAAAACTCTCCGCCCCTTATCCAATAAGTCGGGTTACTGAAGTTAACCCCATTTTATTTACGCATCGTTGCTTAGTGAGGTTCACAATGGGAAAAAGTTATTCGGATGAGGCGTGGTGTGATGTGGTTCCCATGATCGTTTGTCATTTGCTATTGGGTCGACCCTGGCTCTATGACAGAAAGATGGTGTATGACGGGTATGTCAATTCCTACTCCTTTAATTTTAATGACAATAAATTTGGTTTAGATCCTTTGCAAATCTCTAAATTTGAAGCACAACCGAAGCAAGAAAAAGTAGAAATTGTTCCAGTGCTAACCATATGACAATTCACTCAAGCTATAAAAGAAGAACAGCTACTGTTGTTAGTAATGAACCAAGAGGCTGGACAGGATGATGTTATTCTCCCCAAGGAATTTACGAAGATATTAAAGAAGTTTCAAAACATTATAGCCAAAGAGATGCCAAGATAACTACCACCAATGCGAGAGGTACAACCAGTGCTAGCAACCACAGACATACCGGCTCAACAAGACACAATTAGTCATGTCCCTAAAAATATAGGCCCACGGGATGAAATTGCATCCATATTTGATCATCAGTTTGTTACTACTTAGCGTGGAGGATATTACAAGTTCTTAGTTCACTGGAAGAATCGTCCAAATTTAGACTCTGTCAGATTGCAAGCATTAGAACTCCAGCGTTTAAACCCACATATTTTTACTATGTACCTTCAACAAACTTGTCGGAGTCAGGTTCTTCGAGAGAGCCGGCAATTGATGCAAATCCGGAAGAAAATATAGAGGCAGATATCAACGCAAAAGCAAACCCGGAATGGTGATAATTTAATTCCATAATCCATGCAATAACAAAGAAGTTTTGGAAAGTTCGCGTTTTTGGAAGCTAATTAATTAGATTCTATATTTTATTATGTTAAGTTTATTGCTTTCGTAATTTGAATTCCTAGTTATTGCTTTCCCAATTTGATGGGAAAATAATATTTAATTCCTAGCTATTGCTTTCCCAATTTGATGGGAAAATAATATTTATTGCTTTCTTTCCTAGTTATTACTTTCCCAGTTGAGATAGGAAGACATTAATGTAATTTGTTATTTAATGGGGTAAAGAGAAAAAAAGGAGTGAGCTCTTCTTTGGTTGCCAATTCATTTTTCTTTCAATTATCGTTGGTGAGTCTTCCAACACCATAGAGTGATTCCACATTAGTCATCTCCTGAGATCAATGAGATATT
Source organism: Phalaenopsis hybrid cultivar (assembly GCA_002079205.1). Classification (NCBI taxonomy): domain Eukaryota; kingdom Viridiplantae; phylum Streptophyta; class Magnoliopsida; order Asparagales; family Orchidaceae; genus Phalaenopsis; species Phalaenopsis hybrid cultivar. The sequence goes on from JXCR01130392.1 coordinate 13,335, forward strand.
GAACTTGAGGGAACGACATCACTAAGTCCACCAAGCGATATCATCAACAATCAGTTGATTTACCAATAGTTAAATCTAAACAGTCCATTACGAATGATCGAGTAGAAGTTGTTGAGTGGAGACGTCCAAATACGGGAAACCAAAAGCTGGCAAATACCTAGAAAACGTCACTCCCATGAGTCGTTTGACGACTTTCTCACCTCACTTAAGACCACATCGAAAAACTCCAGATTGTTGTTCTTGTAAAATCTATTGATATACCAGTTATTGTGGTATATATAAAAATCAAACAAGAGAACGAGCGACGAAAAGAAAAAATAGAACGAGAAAATTCACACCAGAAAATAGTAACACAGCGGAACACAGATTTATGTAGTTCGACAAATTATCTACGTCCACGGAGTTGCAGAGAATTTTACTAATTGAGAAATTTAAACTAGTCGATCACCTCGACTTACAGGAGGAATAGCTCACGTCGTTGCTCTTTCTTTTTCTCTATACACCGAGATACACTGAAGAAATTATACACCGAGATACACCGAAGAAGATAAATTTACAAGGGAAATAAACTCAATTTTCTCTTCTGCTACAAGCCACCAAGAAGAAGTCAAGGGAGGACAATCTTCTTCTTCTTTCTTTCTTCTTTCTTCACCACAAAGAACTAGTTCTTGCACATTCTTTCCTCTATCCCAAGGAAACTTTCCTCTACCCCGAGGAAACTTTCCTCTACCCCAAGGAAACCAAAGAAGAACATTGTGACTTCTCTAACTGAAGGAGAGTCGTGTGATACCTTTTATCACGAACAGGAGGAAGCGAAGGGATGCTTCGCTTCACAATAGAGAAAGACGGGAACGGTTCGCGAAACCTTAAGATCGCAGTCGCGACCTTTCGCGATCAGGAGAGTCGTTTCGTGAAACATAGGAGGCGGGATCCTGTAGCGGGAGGCGAAAGCGGGAGAAATTGGAGCCGAAGCGGGAACTATCGGGCTCTAACATAACAAATCTCTCACTTGGAAACTGATACGCATGCTATAATGTTTTCTTCCTCGAACTGATATCCTCCACTAGTTGCATCATCTTTTTCTTCAACATGAATCCTCCACCTCTATAACTCAAAGCTCTGTCTTCACTCCAAAAGACCAATTGAAGTTGTACCCAACTTCAGTTTTTCAAAAGTCAGCAGGGTCCAAATAGCCTTGCAGCTCCAAGCTATTTCCTGGATTACTCTTGTCTCTTCTTGCAACTCCCACTGCATGGGCAATATCTTGTCTCTGCTGAAAGCCTTTTTCAACAAGTCTAGCTCTCTTACTGTCATCAAACTCTGTCTTCACCTGATACACCCACTTATTGTGTAATATATTCTTCTCTGGTGGAAGTTTTGTCAGCTCTAACTTGCTCGAACTTTCATCTTACAAACTTTTCTCATATGGTTCTCCACCATCTGTCTGTGGAAAGATAGGAATGGGTGCCCCGGACTTACTCTCTTCTTCACTTCTATCATCAGTAGAATTATGAACTGTCAGCAATAGTGCATCATGTACTTCTTCAGATACCACATTTGAGCTATCATTCTCCATCTTCTTAGAATTCCTGCAGTTCCTCTTTTTGTGGCCAGTCTTGCCACAATTCCAGCAGGTTGTCTGTTGACCAGACTTTGATTTTGATATCCCTATATTTGAGTTCTTGTCTTGTCATCTCCCTTTGAAATCAACATTCAGTGTCGAACTCGTACATGAGATCTCGCCAGAATCTTTTCTGTGCACCTCCTCAGCCAAAATCAAATCATGAATATCACACATTTCAGTTTAAATTTACGTGCAGAATTGCTAACTGCAATCTCCATGGCTTCCCAACTATTTGGTAATGAAGCCAACAATATCAGCGCACGTATCTCATCATCAAAATCAATTTCAACAGACGACAATTGATTTGTGATAGTATTGAAATATTCAGGTGTTGAGCAACAGAAACACCTTCCGCTATCTTCAAATTGAATAACTTCTTCATCAAGTACATCTTGTTATTCGCCGATGGCTTTTCATACAACCTAACAGGGCTGTCATAAAATCTGCGTCGTCCTTTCTTTGACGACGTTGTGTACAACAGATCTCGACAGGGTCAATGAATAACCCCCAGAACTTGTCGATCCAACAAATTTCATTCAGTATCATTCATTCTTTCAGGTATTTCCTCAAATAACGGAAGATCAAGTTTCTTTCCATAGAGGTAGTCCTCTATTTACATCCTCCAATAACCAAAATCTGTGTTATCAAATTTATCGATCCCTGAAAACTTCACTTCATCTGCAGTCATTGGCTCTGATACCAGTTGTTGTTGTTGCAAGATTTATAGATATACCAGTTGTTATGGTATATATATAAATCAAACAGGAGAACGATCGACGAAGCAAAAAAATAGAACGAGAAAATTCACACCATAAAATAGTAACACAGTAGAACACAGATTTACGTGGTTCGAAAAATTGTCTACGTCCACGGAGTTGCAGAGGATTTTACTACTTAAGGAACTTACACCAGTCGATCACCTCGACTTACAAGAGGAATCTCTCACTTTGTTGTTCTCTTTTCTTCTCTCTCTATGTCAAGATATACTGAAAAAACTCTAGATCGAGATACACCAAAGAAAATAAACTTATAAGGGAAATAAACTCGATTTTTCTTCTGTCACAACCCACCTAGAAGAAGCCAAGGGAGGACAATCGTCTTCTTCTTTCTTCTTCCTTCACCGCTATGAACTATTTCTTGCACCTTCCTTCCTTTAGCCTAAGAAAACCTTCCTCTGCTGAGGAAACCGAAGAACCGTGATTTCTCTAACCGAAGGAGTCGTGCGATACCTTTTATCACGAAGAGGGAGCCACGGGATGCTTCACAATAGAGAAAGAAAGGCAGGAACGGCTCGCAAAACTGTAAGAAACATAGGAGGCGGGATCCTGTAGCGGGAGGCGGGAGAGGGAGTAATTGGAGCGGGAGCGGGAACTATAGGGCTCCAGCATAACACAAATGAACTTCGAGACTGCAATCTATTCGCCCATAAGGCGAGTGCCCTAAGAGCGAGTTCTCAAGACAAAAGATAGACTTGACATCGGATTTGATCCAACCAAGTGGCGAGGATAAAAACCTATGACAACCGCAGAAGATAAGAGCCCTGCGATAATATAAAATATATACTGGAGGCAGTTAATAACAAATTGCAGTAACCACTGATCCCAAAAGATCCAAGTACCCCTATATAAATAGAGATAGAAAATGTAAAATGGATGGTCTTTTTTCATTGAATTGTGTTATGATATGTCTCATATACCATATAGGGACAGACGCTGGAACGAAGTGGAGCGAAGCGAAAGAATTTGTCCAAATCGGGAAGTTACATTATGTGGGTTGGGGGTGCTGGGTCAGCGTCCCGCTATACGGTACAGGAGTAATTTGGTAATTACATATTGTACTGTATGGTTTACTCTATGATTATAAATAGACATGTTTGTAATTCTAGGTCTTTGAGTGAGTTGAATCTTGTATTATGTATTCATTTCTGAATATTGAAAAGGAAGTCGCCGCTCTGCTCCCGAGAATTTAGGCATTTTTGCCGAACCTCGTTAAATCTCTATGTGTTCTTCTAGATTTGTGTCGATTACTGTTTTTTTTCGCCCTATTTTTTCTCAGCAAGTGGTAACAGAGCGAGGTTCAAAGACAGGGAAGAAAAATTTCGGCGGCGCGGGAATAAAGAAGATTTTGGCAGAGGAGTTTGGCGGCTAGGGCATCAGATTCGGTGCAGGAAGTTGCTTCAGTGAATTCGACCGAAGCAAGGTTCGCGGCAGTTCTGAATCGCCGAAGAGAAGATCGGCAGGACGAGGATTTTGGCACAGGCTTCGCTTTGGAATCGCAAGCGAAGCAGATTCGCGTGTTACTGCGAATAGGCGCAAAGGTTTCGACACAGTTCACAGAAGTGTCGCAGAGTTCTTCTGATTTCTCTACCGTTCGCAACAGACATAGGTTGCGAGTAGTTCGACGACGGCTTCGGGGAATTGGGCGACGCTGCGGTTCGGACGGCTCGACGCTGGAAGAACGGGGTTTCGGTACAACAGTAGAAGAAGGTTTCGCGAGTTCGCGGTACAGTAGGAGAGTTTGCTAGTTTGCGGCTTAGATACAGCAGAAGAATTCGTGAATTGCAAGAAGTCGCGATTGGCGGCGGCAAGTTTCTTGCGGAAGGCTGCTGGGCAGAAGGGAGGAAATGAATCTTTCCTTATGTGCGTGGATCTGAAAAGGAAAGGAAGTTTTGCAAAAGAATGTTCGGCACATTCATGAAAGGAAGATTCTCTTGGAAAAATTGGAAGGAACCTTCCCATCTGTTTTCTTTGTTAGTTTGATATGTTTCCTTTGGAGGCTGCGAAGAAAAAAAATGAATGAAATCAATAATTTCTTTTTCCACTGAAGAAAGGAAAGTTTTTGAATTTTACTTACTTAAAAAAAGTTATTTTTTTAATTAAGTTGATTTAAAGAAAATATTTAATTAAGGAAACTTAATTAAAATTTTCTTTTTTGAATCTGCAGAGATGAGATTTATTTAGCTGGAGACTGAAGAAAGGAAAAGATTTGAAATCCAGTTAATTAAATGAAATATTTAATTAAGGGAATATTTCAATTCGTTTTTTTGGAAAGATTTTGTTGATTCTCTGAGAAACTTAATTAAGGGAAAAAATTTTTTTCATGGAAACTTAATTAAAGGATTATTTAAAAGGATTTGTGGCAGAATCAAAGTACAATTTCTAGCTCAACAAGGAATCTTGCGGAGAAGAAAATTTGGAAGTATTTTCTGAATTTCCTTGGCTGGAGAAAAGAAAAAGAATCTTGGCTACGACGCAGAAAAATTTAAAATTTTGCGGATTGTTCGCAAGGCAGACGGGCTCGTGGGAACGAACAAATGCGAAGCAGTTCGGATAAAGAGCTGTGGCAGTTCGAAGAGTTATGCTTCGAGGAGTTCACAGTAGAGGCGGTGTCGCAACTTCGAGGCGCGACAGTTCATGAACATTCGCGGCATTAGGCGAGTTGGAGTTAGCGAACAGGAGTTCGTGTGCAATTACCGCGAACAGGAACGTTTGCGAACAGAGGAATTTGGTGATGTTCGACCAGCGGAGTTTACAAGTTCGTCGCATGAAGAGTTGCAATAGGTGGAGTTTGGTAGGGTGTTGGCGAGTGAGCAGACGTGATTATTCGCGAACAGTGGTTTCGCTAAGGGTTTCATTTACGGGACAGCAGTTTAGCCGAGGTGTTGGCGCGAACAGAAAAAGTGCTTCAACCCACATTTGTGCATAAGAAACTCCATGATATTTTTCTCCTAAGGGGCTGGATATTCGCAGGGTGGAGATTTTCTCCTAAGGGCAGGATGTTCGCAAGGTGGAGATATTTCTCCTAAGGGGCTGTGTATTCGCAAGATTGAAATTTTCTCCTAAAGGGCAGGATATTTGTAAGGTAGAGATTTTTCTCCTAAGGGATTGGATATTCGCAAGATGGAGATTTTCTCCTAAAGGGCTGGATATTCGCCAATGTGGAGAATTGTTAGGTATGACTCATAATACCAGAATTTGGTGTCTCTTGGAATTGAAGATGTGCGTCTCTTGGAATTTAGTGAGTTGAGATCAGCGTGGGCGCAGCAGAAGCATGGTGGCCCAACCCACATTGGTGCAGGTGTAACTCCCATGTATCTTTTCTCCTAAGGGGCTGGATATTCGCCAATGTGAAGATTTGTTATGGTATGACTCATATATCATATAGGGACAGACGCTGTAACGAAGTGGAGCAGAGTGGAGCGAAGCAGAAGAATCTGTCCAAATCGGGAAGTTATGTTATGTGGGTTAGAGGTGTTTGGTCAACGTCTTGCTATACGGTATAGGGGTAATTTGGTAATTACATATTGTACTGTAGGGTTTACTCTATAATTATAAATAGACATATTTGTAATTTTAGGTCTTTGAGTGGGTTGAATCTTGTATTATGTATTTTTTCTGAATATTAAAAAAAAAGTCATCGCTCTGCTCCCGAGGATGTAAGCATCTTTGCTGAACCTCGTTAAATCTCTGTGTGTTCTTATAGATTTGTGTCGATTATTGTTTTTCTTCGCCTTATTTTCTCAACAAACTATTATCCTGAGATTTAATACAGTCCAGTTCTCTTCTCTAGCATTTCCTCCTTTCAGGCTAGCTCTACCCTTAAGGTGAGAGTCTACGGGCAAAACAAGATTCAAAAGTTCATGTATAGAATTAAAAATAAAATTGTTTTATATGCTTATTCATGCCAAAAAAAAGACTAAACAGAGAAATTATACATGATTTATCAGTAAGTTTTACTCATAATATAGAACTAAAATTTAATTCCTGCACATAAAAATTAAATCTTGCCATAAGTTGCATATATTCAACACAATAAACAATCGCATGAATCGTTAGTTACTTTTGCATTTATTGCATCTAAATGGCCACGGAAATATGCTATTACTGCACGTGCTTTCCATAAAAAATAGACGAAAAAGAAACTGAAGAAGATGCACGATCTAAGTTGGTTCGAATTCAGGGAACTCCATATCCACAGGACAACTTCAATTAAAACACTTTACTGAATCAGTAAAGACAAATGCAAGAGAACCCTAATTTTAATCTAAACTTAAAATCGGGAACTCAACAATGGACAATGAAGAAAAACAATCTCACAGCAATGCAAGAAACTAAGAGCAGATTTCACAATTTCTTTCGACCTTTCGTAACACAGTGGCAGAGAGAAACTCACTTGCGGTCCAGACATTCAGCCATCACAGAAGACAGAAAGGAGAGGAGGAGATAGAACCGGGTAAATTCTAGCCGACCACTAGGCCAAGCACCCCGAGCAGCTCCTTTCCAAGCTCACGCTGAGAACGTCTGATTCACCGACCTTCAGTCAGACTTCACTACCGATATCCATGAGCAGATCCAGATCACTTAAGCCCCGAGCATTCCCTTTCCATCTTTTCCCGTACCCGCTTTCCCGCTCGCAGCTTGTGTTTGTCTACAGTTCTCAAAAGATTTAAAATTAAATGCCATATATATATCATTCTAATGGCATGGTGATGTGCTCGAATTTTATAGTATTGAAAATAAAATAAAGTATCTGTAAGTTAATATGCTCATGTTATTTGAAGAAGTACAAAAAAAATAATCGAAGGTTGGATTTAATAACTTTAACTTTAATTAATTACAGTTAAGATATAAGCTGAAAATCAATGATGTACGATAGTAATTTAGTTACAATAATCTTAATTGAGCTACAATAAATATAGCTAGTGTCTATGATAACAGTAGTTGGCCACAAAAGCTTTGCGGTGGTTGTAATAGTAGTAATTGGTCACGCAGGTCGTAGTCAGAGGTTATAATAGCAATAATTTGTCACAAAAAACGTAGTTGGAAAATATAATATTAGTAGTTGGCAATAAATTTTGTTATTGTTGATTGCTACAAATGTAATAATTTGTCATAAATGTTGTAGTCGGTAGTTGTAATAGCGTCGGGTGTTGAAGATGAGCGACAGTCACCAGTGGCCGACAGTGGTCGGTGGCTACAAAGAATGATGGTTACTTGTCAAATATTCTCAAGAACATGGGTAAAAATTTCACTTATTCTTCTATTTTTCTCCCATTCTCCCTATAGTGAAGAGAGAATGTCTATTTTTAGCTTTTTTTAGAATAGATATTTTGGTCATTTGGACACATAACTTTCCTAACCACTTGATATGGCTGTTCATGTTGATCCTCTTTTATCATAAGTGAGAATTTAATAATTTAGGCATCTCTACAACCTCAAAATTGATCAATGTTAAGTTCATTGGATTCTTCCTATCAAGATACTTGATTCGACTATAAATATATTAAATTTGAAGTTCATTTTACCGATCAATTAATATACAAAGTCTCTAATTGTGCTTCAGCAACTTAATTCGAGCTTTGATTGGGCCTGGATTGAAATAATTTTAGAGTGTTTGGGCTCGTCTTACCGAAAATGTTAGTTTAACTATAAACTTATTAAAATCGGGACCTGCTTTATCTTGAATTTGAATTTAGAATATTTATTATTCAAAAATAAATTGAAATTCGTGTCATATGATAATAATTTCTTCATAACACGGTAACAATGTTTTTAACCAATATGCTTGTATATTTTAGCATTATCTATCTTAATTCAGTTATATCATCAAACATGGGCCTTACTGTAGTTTGTGCTCGACTACATATTTGTCACGTTCGTTCATTCTTCCCAACAAAGGTTGGATGACATCATATTTTCAAAGTCTGCTGAGCTATGTTTTGGTATTTATATGGTTATTCAAGTTAAATTCGATGAGGGTCTGACTCCATTACATTGCTTGATTTGTTCAATTACTTAACTATTCATTGACATGTCGAAGTTAATGGTTATTAAGTTCATTTATAAATTCTAGTTATGCAGTCCTATTGCGTTGAAAAAGATTATAATTTTTATATCATGACATCTTTTAAGTACCAAATGATTTAAAGCATTTTATTCTCATTCTTTGAGCAGCAAGTATATTTGATGATTTTAACAGCAACGCATGTGGGGAATATAAATTATATATATACACAAGAGCAACTACATTTGGATTATCAATTTTGCTTATTTATTAATCAGGGGTTGAGATTTAACAAAGCACCCATTTGATTTGGCACTTAGTAAATAATTCTAAAATGTCAAGTTGTCGGGAAGGTGTCAGGCAAAAGATTCGACAGAGAATGTGCTGTTACAAAAGTTTTGTGAGAGCATTGTTTAAAGGATGGAAGAGAGGTTAGAAACTCTATGGTGTGTCATTGCAGAAAAGACTACTTTGTTGACAGAAAAGACAAAACCGACTGCTCTAAGATGACAAGCTATTATTTAAGTGTAGAAGATGGTCAATGAAGACATGACAAAGTTATGATATTTTGTCTTGAAAAGATATTGGCCGAAATGGATGAATCTACCCGAACCAAAGTCAAGTTGATAGTTAAAAGTTGTCGAGTTATTGATGATGTGCCAATTGAAATGAACAGAGCAAACAACTCTGAGCTATCGACTTTTTGGCAAACGCTAGAATGAATGAGACCTAAAATTAATGACTCTGGAATGTTAAGTAGACACTCAAAGGCCAAGAAATCAATTTTTGATTAATGAATATTGCATAAAATTACTTTGAAGAAAATAAAAGGATTAGTATGAGGTAAATTTGAGTCCGCTTAGGTTTGGCCAAGCCAATCCTATATGGAAATAAAGATAAATAATGAGTTAGTGATTATCATCATTATTATTATTGTTGTTGTTGTTATTGTCATCATCAACAAACAATTTTTTTTATCAATGGTATCAATAAGTGGTGCATTATCTTTTATATTATATATTTTTTTTTATTAGGCTCATATTTATGCATGTGTGAGAGAATTACATTGCTTTTGTTCCACTCATTTTTGTCAGTTTCAATGAAATAATAGTGATTTGTCAGCCTAGGGTTAAAGACCTAGGCTATATAAATCATATTGAAATCACAAAATGGTCAAACCTACTAAATTTAATAATAACAAGGTTAGTGTAGATTTTGGCTAAGCATGAACAGGGTAGAAAATCATTAATCTCTGTAAATAATCATTAAATATCAATAAAAAAATAGTTGTAATGTGACTAGATCAAAAATCAACAACATGATCTCCATCCACAAAGATGGCCAAAAAGATCATTTAAATAAACTTTGGTCGTAAACTTTACTAACCCCAGCCAAATCAAAGATTAAATGCACATAGATCTTCAAATATTGATAAAATCAAAGATTAGTGATGCAGAGATCCTATTACTTGATCTTACCAATGATTGACAAACATTGGCAGTTTTTTTAGATTTATCCTTGCATTTGTGAATGAAGGTATTATCTTACATGAGGTAGAATGAAAAGTATGATCACACAAGTTTGTTAAGTCGATGTATTTTAATGGAAGTTTGGATGGCGAAACTAAGAAGCAATTATTATTAAGATTGAATTTCTTGGTAGACATATTGTTGTAAGAGGACAAAATTGGCTACAAATTTGATGCTACCAATGAGGAGGGATTGCTCGCATGCAAATGCCACACAATAGAGAAGAGAAAGGCATTTTGTAACTTTCTTCTGTTATTTTTTTTATATTTTTGTAACTTTCTTCTGTTATTTTTTTATCTTTTAATATGAAACAAAAATATTTGATATCCTAAATAAGTGTTACATTTATCTTCATTGAATACAACATAACACAATGATGGTGGGTAGCAATGAGATAAATGACAATAGGTGATGTCTAAGACAACATTCATCTTAGAAAAATAGAAAAACATAACAAACATCTAATTTTTACTTTTGAGTGTTTTGTAATTAAAATGAATTGAGTTTATTTTTAGGTAAAAAAAAAAAGAAATGCACAATCCGTTTGTAATTTTCAATATATATATATATATATAACCTAGTCCCAAATAGCCACCAAGGAGAATGAGCAAGAGATCTTACGAGGAGAAGGTGCAGTTAAGCCAAATCATGCAAATGAAGGCTTCTCTTCTGCAAGATCATAAGAAAAAAAGGGCAAGGCTAAACAAAAGGATGAAAATTAGAGTAATAATTATATTAGGAGAGTACAAAAAAGAGAGAAAGCTAAAGAAAATGTCATGTGCTCTATCATTGTTTTATCTAAATTTTGTTCTATTAAGATAGTGTTTCATGTTAGTGATCGTAATTGCAATTAATTAAAGTATGTCAAGAAATTAATGTACTTTCCTTTTTTTAGTTTGTTGTTACATTTGTAACTTAATCAAAACTATAATTAAAGATAGAGTTCGCAAGGGCAACTCAAAGTAGATTCTCCTAAGAAAAGTTTTATTCACCTTGCTCTACCCTTTAACGCTTTATGGAGTTTTGGTAGCTGAAGTGCCTTTATCCAAAGTTGGTTCACATGATCACATGCTTGACTCAAATGAAGCTAAGAAATTGATGTGTTAATAGCTAGACTTGATAGAGTTTAATCAATGAAATATGTAATCCCTAAAGTTTATCATAAAAATTATTTGAAACTCAAAAAAAAAATGTCACATGCATGCTTAAGTAGATATTATTGATGTTACGAGGAGATTCACATTCTCATCAATATGTTCTAAGATGTGACTTCTAAGGAGACTTGCTAATAAAAAGACTTCACAATCTCATAACCATGTCTAGATGAAGAAGACATCATTAAACGCCAATAGCACATGCAAGAATAAAATGGCTTGATTAGAGTAAAAATTGAACTTAAAAGTCCATAAAATAATCACCTATGAAAGCAATAAAAAAGAACATAGTTGAGAGAATGAACACCAAATTTAAGAATAATTGAATAAATCATATTATTTATCCATTAAGTGGGAAGAAAAAGAGACAATGAAGGAGTTCTCTTTTGTGAAAGATATTGTCTTGGATAGTGCTAAGAAAGAGTGCAAAAGGG
>JXCR01130393.1:0-23958 GCA_002079205.1 Phalaenopsis hybrid cultivar
ACGAGCCAGGGGGAGGAGAAATCACGCGAGATCCACGAGTCACAGGGGAGGTTACCCGATCTTGGTGGCCGCCGGCGAAGCTTCAAGTGTTGAATGGGAAGGTTTGATGCCCTAACTTCTTCTCTCATCTCTTCCCTGTTCCATCGTTCCCCAACCTTTTTTTGTTTTGTCTTCCCTCCGCCACGAATTTGCAGTGAGAGGGTTCTAGGAGCCCTTGATAAGCATCACTGTTCTCAGAATTGTCATTGCCTAACTGAGGAGATCTTCTTTTGGAGGTTACTGCCGGATAGGGTTTAATGCTTTCCTTTGTGTTGGCAGTAATTCGATTTTTAACAAAATTGGGGGTATTTGTCATATTCTTCTTAAGAACTTCGAATTATTTATTTGCATATTGTTCATTTTTGTTTAGATTGCTTGTTGCGGGCTTTTGATGTTAATGTTGAGCTTCATATTGTCCATTTTTGTTTAGATTGTATGGCATTTTTTTTTATGAACATATTAGAATGTTTTATATCTCATTGGTTTGTTAAGTACTGTTTTTTAATCATAAGAATGAACCAATGAGTATTGGTGGGCACTATTTGGTTTCGTTCCTAACAGAGCTATGTTTGGAATTGAATTAAATTGAACTACAAAACCAAAATTGAACTGCTTTTGGTTCGGTTTTCGATTTTGATAAAAAATTCTTTGGCGATGTGGCTGTAAATATTACTGAATCAATGCATTAGGAATGGTTGTAAAGAATTATTTACATGCATATATAAGTAAAAATCTATCAAACGAAGTATTAATAATTGATAAAGTTGGCATTTAAATTATAAATGAGTGTTCGTTACTGTGTATTCTTTAATGATCTATTACTTATTCGCCAAATCAATTTGGTTCAATATTTTATGTTTATTCAAAATTCAAACTTAACGAAATAAAACAAAATCAATTTAATAGTTTTGGTTTTATTTGCTTCTTTGGTTCAAATGGTCTTTTTGTCCACTTATACTAATGAGTCACTATTGGTGAATTGATGAATCCCATTTGACGTGGGGAGGCATACTGCATTTTTGTGGGTTGGATCGTTATTGAGATGAATGATTTCATTTTTTTTTGTTCTCATTGGTGATTAACTTTTGTGGGTGTTGGGGTTTGTGGTTGTTTTAAGTTATTTTGGTGGATATAGATTTTATATCAAATTGTCGAACAATTTGCATTAAAATGTAAATTTTTAAAGTTCACCTTTACTAGCTAGTAGCTACTATTGTATCACTAATTTCGTTGGGTTAGTAGGGTGCACTATGAAGTAGTTGATTTAGCACATTAAGCTTAATTAGCCACGTCTAAGTTTAGTTGGCATATTATTAAACATATAGAATTTTTTTTTTCATAATCAATTTAGGAGATTTGGAAGTTTCTTGGCTCACTAAACTCTTTAATATTATTTTTAAAACTAGAATGTTGCCTGAGAAGTAGAGGAAAAGTATTTAAGTCCCTATTTTTAAGCATAAGGATGCACAAGTGTGTACAAATTATAGAGGAATTAATTTAATGTGTCATACATTAAAATTATAGAGAGAGTAACTAAACATAGGTTAAGCCCTTATACAAAGATTTCTCATAATCAGTTTTGATTTATGATAGACAAGTGTACTATGAAAACTATGCATTTATTGAGAGGTTTGATGAAGAAGTACAGAGAGAGCAAGTAGGATCTACATATGATTTTTACTGATTTAGAAATAACTTACGATAAGGTTTCAAGAGAAGTTCATTGAAGAGAAAAAAGGTGTTGATATGACTTATATTCTAGTCATTAAAGATATGTATGCTAGAGCTGTTACTTGTGTTCGAACAAAAGCAGGATTGACCAAGTATTTTCTTGTTTTAGTTGGATTACATAAGGGATTGACTTTGAGCCCATTTCCTTTTGCTTTATTTTTGGATGCTCGTATTGGACATTTATAGGAGGATGTACCTTGGTGTATGCTTTTTGCTGATGATATCCTTCTTGTGGATAAGATTAGAAAAAAGTTTAGGAAAAAACTTGATTTATGGAGGTCTACATTAGAGTCTAAAATCCTTCGTTTGAAATTATCTAAAACTGTATAAGTGGAATGAAATTTTAGCTATCGTAGATATAGTGCTAGAGTTGTAACTTTGGGTGATCAAATCATTATAAAGTATGAACGTTTTATATATCTCAGGTCTATTGTTCAAAGTTATGGTGATATGGATGTGAATGTTATTAGTAGAATTCAATTTTGTTGGTTAAAGTGGAGGAATACATTGGGCCTTTGTGTGATATAAATATATCCCTTAGACTTCAAGGAAAAATTTATAAGATGGTAGCGGGAACTTCAATGCTTTATGGTGCAGAATGTTGGCCTTTAAAAGAGAAGCGTAAAACTAAGTTAAGTGTTGCTGAGATAAGAATGTTTAGATGGATGAGTGGCTTGACACTTAGGACAAAATGTGAAATGAATGTGTCCATGAAAAGATTGGTGTGGATCTAGTGGCAAAAAAGATTACAGAGAGTTGTCTTAGATGGTTTGGTCACTTTAAATGTTGACCATCTGATGCTCCGATTAGGATGGTAGGTGCTTTAAATTTGATTTATGCTAAGAAAGGTAGAGGTAGACCTAAAAAGATGTGGATATCTTGTATTAAAATGATCTTAATTTATTATAATTAAATGAAAAATGACACTCAATAGAACACATTAAACGTCTTAGATTGTTTGTTCACAATTTTTTTTAACTTGAGGGTCACTATGCTTTAAAGTTTATATGGCTGTGATGCAGATTTTGAGAGGTAAATTCCAATTATTACCCCCTCAGTATAATTAATAAGGCCACCTGTGTCCCTTTATATTTTGTATGTGAGTTGCCACGTGTCTGTTTATATTTTGTGTGTGTGCGCGTGCTATAAACTTATAATACCATTACAGTCTTTAGGATTATCAAGGTATTTAAGTTGGGCACAACCCAAGTCACATGTTTTGACATTGCTAGTATTTTTCTTTGCTAAACAATTACTTAGCAATGATACAATGTTCTGTGTAGTGAATGTAGTCTCTCTCCCTCTCTCTCTCTCTGTCTCTGTGCACGCACGCTCATGTATATGTGTGGGTGTGGGTGTGCAGGCGTGAGCGCGCGCGTACGTAACTGTTTCAAGTCATTTTCTCCCTTTGTTTTCGTTGATATTTTCATTAACTATCATATTCTGAGGAGGTTTATCATCGTTTAATTTGATCTTTTTGCATAAATGTCCTTCTCATGAGAACTTAATTTAATATTTGTATTTTTAACCTTTTTCTTCTGAGGCATTTGATTTAAGTTGTATATTGTATTGCCTTCAGGTTGCATGACATTTGGAAAGATGAATAGGGTCATGAATTTAAGATTTTATAGTTCAAAAGTTGAATGGAAGAGGCTAAGACCTATGATTCTAAAAAGAATTAGGAACCGGGCTGGAGATTATCCTGTAAAAAGCATGATTCCCGTTGCGGAAGATGTTCTTGAAGCAAGAAAGCTTTTAAGAGTTGGTATTTCTGTCCTCCTTAAATTTATACCGGTCAAATCATGCAAGTAAGTGGAAACAATTTTTGAATTCTTGATCTATAACCATCAATGCTTTATTTTTAGGGCATTTACATACATACCACACAATTCTTATATATTTGCATTTTTAACACATAAACTTCCATATGTACATGCATAACACTCAAATTTTAACATCATATAAAAAATATCACTCACACTAACTTTTAAAAGTGAAACACAGGTTTATAATACCAAAGTGTTATAAATATAAATATCAAACTTTAGGTGTGATATTTGTAAATATATAAGAACTGTAGGATATTTATACAAATTTTCCTTAACTTTTTAGTTTTGCTAATGCCTTGTTACAAACATTTGGACGAATTTGGCATGCCCAAGATGAGGTTGGCAGAACTTTAGTTAATTGGCCTCATGATTTGTTTATGCCTACTCATTTAAGGCTTAATAGCTACTCTCAATTTGTCAGCGATTTCACCTACTTAGGTTAATGATTTCCTTATACGAGTTTGTTATGAAACCAAATTATTTGTCACATAAAATTCTAGTGAAATTAGGTTATATGCCTTATGAATTTTACAACAAGTAACCATTGAATCTTGTTATACATATTGATACCAGAGTTAACCCAAACCACGATAAAAATGTGAATATTATTGCTAAACTTTCAAAGGTTACTACGAAAACTCTTCAAAACAAGAATAAAACAACACAAAACACACAAACAACTCTAAGATGAAAGCGAGAGGGGTAAACACTGGCTGGACAACAGGTGGGATGACTGGCTCGCTGGTGTGACAGCAAGAGGAGAGGCTAGAGGGGGTGAAGACAACAGCAGGATAAGGTGGAGGGTTTGCGGCAATAGCTGGGGGAATTGGAGAGGGTTGTGGCAGGACTTGCTGGATTGGAGGGCTGTAAGGGCAACTGGAGATGTGGAATTGAATGCGACAACAACATGTGAGATGGAATGTGATTACGACAACACTCGGGGCTAAGAAATGGGTTGGCGGTAATAGCAGGAGGGCATGGAAATGAATAGAGACAACAGGAAAGTGGGGTAGTAGCTGCCGGCAGGGAAAGTGGGAGAGGGCTAGCGCTCATGCGGATGGACAACAAACAGGTAAGAGGGAGTAGGTAAAGGATAACTATCGCCACGGGAACGAATTACAACCAGAGCAACCCTCAAATCCTTGGAGAATATGAAAACCTCGGACAAGTTACAACTGAAATACATTCTCACATTCATATACAATTCTAGACGAGAAAACAACTACTGACGTTAAGCCGGACAAAAACCTCCAAAGAAAAAATTAATCTTATGAAATAAAATAACACAGACACAAAGCAAAAACTAATCTTATGAAGTAACACACACACACACACACACACACACACATATATATATATATATATATATATATATATATATATATATATATATATATATATATATATATATATATATATATATATATATATATGTATATATATATAAAGGTGAACGACAACAGGATATAGCACATCGGTTGGTTATGTCATCTCCGCTCTGCTAGGGTTTTGCCTCATGGCGAACCCTAGCGTCTGCTACGTGTGAATGTCACGTCGATTTCCACTGCTTCAATTACGTCGTTGGCTTTGTCTGGCTTAAGAGCTCGTATTTGTCGGGCTGCGTTGTGCGTCGTCGTCGTGTCTGACAAAGCTTGTGACTTCCATTTGACAGCTACCGCGACTGTTTCTGCTCGACAACTCCTGCAATTTTGTTTCTGCCACTACTTTCATCTTCTCTGCAAACAACTCGGTTTCCTCCTTCGCTCTGCACAGTGACTTGTTCGGTTGCGCTGTCTGCTGCACTCGGATGGGCACTCAGATGGAGCAGAGTTATGCAGGTGCTATGTCTGTGAGTTCGGAGCCTGATTTTCGTATTGACAATTCCCTCAATGTTCCACATTTTTTTCACGAGGTTCTTGAAGGTGGTGGGGATCACACTTTTATTAAAAAACTTGGTAAAAAAAAAGAAAGTCTGCTCTTATTTTTACTGAAATTGAAACCAATACTCTCACGTCTTCTTGGCGCTTTGCTCTTGTGAGAAAATTCTTTTATGGAAACCCAAAACTTGAGATCATTTAAAAAGATTTTGAGGTTATGAAGCTATTGGGCAGTTGGAATATTGGATTACTTAACAGTCGACATATACTTATTTAACTATCTCATGATGTCGATTACGCTCATATATTTTCTTGAAAATTTATCAAGATTGACAACCGCTTTATGAAAATTCTGAAATGGACCGTCGATTTTAATCCAAAAGCGGAGTCCCCTATCATTCTTGTTTGGATAAAGTTTCCGGGGTTAAAATTACATCTGTTCAACTTGAAAATTCTTCACTCCTTAGCAACTGCTTACGGTAAGTCTCTCAAGGTTGATATTTGTTGACCTCACTTTTGGTTGAGGTTTAATTTTTTTTCTTTAGTAGCCTAGGTTCTAGCCATAGGACTTTTCTGTTGACTATTCTTAGAAGACTATAAAAGAACCCCCACCTTTAGAAATTATAAACTTCTATTTGTTCAACTTGAAGTTCCACATATTGGTCATAACTTCTAGCACTTAGTAGGTGGGGTCAATATAGGGGAGCTCAAGATGAGTTTCCATAGGGCTGCTTGACTTTAGGGCTGACCCTGGGTGTTGGTCTGGAGTTGTTTCACATACTTGCACTCACTGTTACTCACTTTCACCCCCATTCACTCACAACCCGAAACCCAAACTTGTTGACTTTCATCACTTGATCTTTTGGGAGACTCATGTAGATGGTCTCCTAGACTCTCTAGCACTAAGCTAGGATTTAGCTAGCACCAGTACATAGAAGTCCCAAATAGAGATTCTATTGGTCCGTGACTCAAATCAGGATAGTTGACACCTCAATCTCACCAATTATCCAATTTAGTTTTTTGTCCCCGAAACCAATTTAAACTCTTCAATTGACCTAAATTTGATCTCAATTTGCCTCAATTTGAATCCTAAACTCTTCATAACGATCCTACACATCAAATTGGACCTTTAATTGGCCTTGGTCAAGCCTCAATTTCACTCAATTTCGACCCACATTCAAAATCCCCAAATTTGCCCCCAAATTGGTTATGACCCCAAATTCAACCAAATTAAATACCCAAGTCCCAAAATTGACACTCGATATATGTTGAAAACTCTTTATAACATTCCCCTAAACCAATTTGAACCATCAATTTGAACCTAACCCAACCTAAGCCCAAGTCTAACCCAACACCTCAAATTGACTAAGTGGCCAAAATCTACCAAATTGACCATTCCAATCAACTCAAAATCACTTCAAATATTTTCTAGACTTCTCATGACAACCATTTACACCATTCTGATCAATTGAGTTCGAACCAAAATTTTGACGGAAGTCGAATTTGACACATTTTCTGACCCGATTATCGACGAGGTTGTCCAAACGACTCCGGATGACAAAACGAATTGCGCCGACGCATCCGGAACGAGATTTATCCTAAGGGAGATGTTTATTTTACGACGATGGCGTGTCTAGGAGAAAATGCACAAAATGAAGTATATTATAATAATAATATTATTATTATTACTATTATTATTATATAACTTTTTTTCCCTCCCTAAAATCCTAAATCCCTAGATCTATCTCTCGCTCGGTCCGCCTCTCCCCCTCTCCCGTTCGCGCGCCCGACCAAACCCCTCTCTCTCCCTCATCTCCTTTGCGCACGGCAGTCGCCCATCCCTTATCCCTTATCGTGATCTCCTGCTCCTTTGCGACTCCTCGAGCCGCCCGCATGGGGAGCGTCTTGCTCCGCTCGGCTCTTCGAGCCGCACGCGATGGGGAGATTTCTCCCCACCTCCTTTCCCTCTTGCCTATAAGAAACCCCATTTTGGGGAGGTTTTGTCTAGTTGAAATTACTTGAGAAGGGGCAGGTGCTGTCAGATTGTTTCTAGAGCTTATCTTGTTTTTCTTGTGTGCTCAACGCCAAGTGGTAACATCTTCTCTTTTTCTTTTCTTTAGCCATTTGACGTGGTGTTTCTCTTTCACGCTGAAATTCTTTCTGACGCCTTTATTTGGATGATTGAGAGTCAAAAAGAAAGAGAAAATTGAGGTTTTTTTAATCCTAAGTTGGTGGATTTATAGTTGCATGCTAGGTGTTTGTTGAAATGGTGCAGGGCAATTTAGTTTATCATATTTGCATCAAAGTTAGTGGTGAGACATTTGAATCCTTCCTTGATGCACCTTATGCAAATCCTTATTTTTAAAATCTGAAATTTTGGTGGCTTGTTCGTGAAAATCTGAAGCTATTGGGTGCTCTCTTTGCAAAATCTGAAATTATTGGGATATTTATTTTTTAAAATTTGAAACTTGGGTGCCCTCTTTGCAAAATCTGAAATCATTTGGGGGCCTTGTATCGTTCCCTACTGTTGCCCTCTTATTTTGGAACATGTGCAAATGATGATATTTACTGTTGAGGGTTGTTAAAACTCTTGCTTCGGGGCTTCGTTTTGTTTCTCTGCTTCCTGGTATTCTCCTGTTCAAACTGTATGTATGAGACTATGTTTATTCTTCTCCTCTGCTGAAGTTAAAAAAAAAAAAAAGAATATATGCATGTTTGGGGCGTTCAATTTGGCTCCCCATGGCTGTCTTCCTTCGCTCGAGGTGCATGTTATACCTTGGTGAATACCTTATGGCTTGCTGATTTGGTTTTCTTCTTGTATGCTTTTCATCATTTGTGGTTTTATAGCTTGACGACTTGGTTCAAAGAAGCTTTCTTTACATGTTATACATTCTTTGAAAGCTATGGAGTTTGTAGAAATCCAAAATTTCAATGCTTTTGTTTATGAAAAATCTGGAATTCAAAAAAAGAAATGTGTTCAGAAGTGGTTTTATAAAAATCTGAATCAATTTGTGAAATTCTGAAGCTGTTAGTGTTTTGGGTGTTGTATTTGTTAAATTTTGACAATCTCAGTTTTGTTCATTTGTAAAAGTCTGAAAATTAGGTGTTAAATATGTGAATACATGAGAGTTGGGTGCTATGTTTGTAAGTGAAATTTTTATTTTTTAGTGAAATTGTATTAAAAAAAAATCTGAAAGTTTTGGAGGTCTTGATTTGTAGCATAAGGTTCCTATGTATTTTCATATCTCACATGCAAGCTTCTATATTTACATACACATGGCTTTGATGCTTTTTGGACCCATGCATGAATATGCCTATTTCACTAGGAAGAAAGAGAAGAGTTTACATATAGGCCACCTAGCTCTCATGTACTTGCATATCTAACATAAATATTTTGAAGGATGAGGAATTGGATGACATGTATGAATGTCTATGTTGGGGCTCTTAACCATCTTGTTTTATGGAAGTATGGAAATTCATATGAGTATTCGTTTTATGGAAATCATGAGATTTGATTTGCTGGCTTCGGTTTTGCCCTTGCATTGGGCTTGGTTTTGTCTTGTGACAGCTCGGTTTTGCCTTGAAATGACTCGGTTTCAGCGGTATTGAGCCCAATTTTAATGAAACATTTGTCTTGGTTTGGGGTTTGAAGTTTGGAGCCTTGTGTTGCTTCTCCGACAGTCCCTAACCATGAGCCCTTTATCCGTTGTTGCTCCTTTATTTGTGCAGCGGTTTGATAGTCCTCTTATTGCTCCTACCCGAGAGCCCTATTTGTGTTTGTTGGCCCCTTTGTGCACCCGTTTGGTGTTTGCTTTGTTGTTCCTATCTGTGAGTTTGATTTGTTACCCCTCTTTGCTGCCCTTGGCCGTGAGCATTTATATGGATTTCATGTGTGGTGTCGGGTTCATATTTCATTGGAAACTCTCAAGTTTGAAGTGGAATTGAGTGACTTTAATATTTCCAAGGTGAGATACTTCAATTACTTGTTACTTGAAGAAATTTGAATGCCCCTCTCGAGGAGTAACTTGTCAGATGTTCGGAAGTGTTTTAGAGCCCAATTCTGCGGGCCAAGTTGATTGCGATATAAAATAAAAATAAAAAGTGAAAGAGAAGAGGAATAATCTTTTGATATTTGGGAAAATTCGAGAATAGTTTGGAGATTTTTTAATCTAGTCTTTTGGGGATCTCTCTTGACTAGTGTATATGAGTGTGCTCTATTCCTTTACCCTTCGAGAAAGTCCCGTTAGTCGGATGTTTTAGGCTAACCCTCCTGTCGCCTTGGCTTTTCTTTTATAAATTTGTTTTGGAGGTGCGTTAGCCTCCTTTCTTTTTCATTTCTTTTTTTTTAGTTTGTTTTTCTTCTTGGTTAAGGTTTTAGGTGCTTATGTCCGATATATAAGTGCGCATGTATAGTCTTTTGCTATATGTAACACCATTAAGCAAGGTCGCAAGCAAGTCGGTTTTTTTTTTTTGGGTTTAGAGCGGTGATGACAAATGTACAACGGTGGTAGAGCGGAATGATATTTCATGCTACGACATCAGACCCAATTCTGGGACCCGATGAACCGTAGGATGATAATATCATTCATCGACACAAGACTAGCGGGGGGTCTGTACTTTCTTAGGTTGTTGGCGGTCTCACGCCCGACGACGTGATCGGCTCATGGACAATTATAATTTTCAAAACTGATAAGAACATACTTGATAATAATAGATACAATATTTATAAAAATATTTTTTACCACAAAATTGATATAACATCCTTTTGTATGTCTGAAATTCATGTGCATGTTAAAATATAAATTTTATATGTATTGTAACTTGGTTGTCCACTTGTTGATTTCCAATGTAGGGCTAAGAAGTACCCTCCTAAGTTGAGTTTAGTAGGACACCCTTCTAGTTGAGTGGCGGACTCTATACATCAGGGTGACCGATAGTAGCTTTCGACGTCCCTCAAGTACAAATATATGATATCTGAGCCTAGCCTCGACCCGAGTGCTTGCGATTTTCTTGCTCCTGATTTTTGGTGTGATTTTATTTGAACTTTTGGTAAAACACTCGTGGTCTTTTTCCGGGATGTTCCCATGTTTTTGGTGATTTTATTTAAGTCGTCATTTGCTGTTGTTGCTTCGAGATTTTTGTTGTGAGTCGTTTGTCGATTTTCTCGTGTTTTCTTTCGTCATGGGTCATTTGCCGCTCTTTCTTGAGTTTTCCAGATGATATATTTTTTGTTGATACAGTGCATTTTAGTATACTTACACATGCTACTGTTTCTTTTACACACTATAACTTAGAGTAGGAGGCCAGTAGTTTGTTCTATAGGAGGTACCTGACAGCAGATCGTTGACTTAACAATCGCATGTACACTTAAAACTAACATCGAACTCAAAGATGCTACGATGAGGAACTTGGAACTAGCATTGTGGGCAATACGACCATCTTCAACAGCAGAATATGTCTACACCCGCTAAACCACTCCTTAGAATTAAACAACAAGCCATAAGATTTCGAGGTTATTTACTTATGCAACATAAATTATCAACTTTTCTTTAGGCCTTTGTACAACTCTGCTGTACAATCTAAGCCCTAACTCGTCTTAGGATTCCGAAGTTGTCGTTCGTTACGACCTAAATCCTCACATGTTCCAAGCTATTTGTGTGATCGTTCCACACGAATGTATGCCCTAATTAATAAAATTGACATGATGAAACACTTAAATATTTCTTCTCTAAACTAAAGTCAAACCATAGGGTAGTCTGGGAAGTCACCGAGGTTCTCCTCCGGATCTGTGACATCCCTTAGTTCTTCCTCCTTAGGATTTTACAATAAATGTTCTAAATTTGAGCTAATCCTCTTTCACACCTCTTTGTCCGGTCTCGTTGAAAAGTCCTATCCTTTTGACCTCTTTGAAGATAATATTCCCTAATTTTTATCGTGAGTTTTCTTATGTGACTTTGGTTATCGAAGATGTAATTAACTATAAGGGTTTGCCCTTATAAGGAAGCTTTTCCGAACTCAGTTTAATATAAGCTCTATTTAATTTTTCGTATTAAATAGGTGAACTTGTTGGCTTACAAATAAAATGGTTTTCACATACCAAACGGATATCATATATTTTTTAGTTTATTTGATCGAACCTCACTCTCAAGTCTTATGTTTATCTTTCGGGATATATGCAGAGTTTGAGGTGCAGTGTTCTTTCATCTAAACTATGAAAAATATGAGGTAGTTTGATTTCATATTTTTCTAAATTGATATATATATATATATATATATATATATATATATATATATAAATTAAACGTCCTTCCGAAACGGACGACGAGATTTTGATTCCGACGGCCGGCAACTTCCAACGGGAAACTCCTCCACCCAAAATAGTGTCGACATAGTTTCACGCTTGCTATCACCAGACAATCTGTGGCTTGTATGTTAGTTGAGAGTGATATCGCTCAACCAGCTTCAGATGAGGTATGTATTGAAACCACTCACAATGAATATTGGAAAAAGAATGAAATTGAACCACACCTTTCTTATTGCTCTCATTGTAATATGTTTGGTCACAGTTCTACTATTTGCTATCGTTTACATCCTCATCTAAGACCGAATATCGCTAAAAATCAGTCATCTACCATCCCTGTTGAGAAGGTACACCCAACATCGCAGCTTCTGATGAAGAACATCATACTACAGGTACAGATCCAAAAGTGTTTATACCACTCATTGTTATTGAAGAAAACTCACTTACATGCTAAAACATACGAGAGTGCTCCTTTGATCCAATAAAAGATTAGCTGGTACAACAATCAGTAATTTCTAATGTTCAACATCTTACACATGTCCGACACACTTTAGACTAATCTACTGATCAGATGAGTCAATCTTTGGATGAGAAATGGTAGGTCTATTCCAGGAGGAAGAAGAATACTGGAGGCTCACTCGAGCTCGGGAAATTATTGGATGATATTTTGGTCACTACTGACAATGACACTCATCTTACTAATTTATTAGTTGGTTCCATTCCCAGAACTAGGGGCAGAAACAATGCAAAATTGGGTCACTTTCTAATTACCTGATACTACGTAATTTGACATTTTTGTTAGGTCTCTCATTTAATTTTCTGTATTTTCTCTTTTTTAGAACCATTTGTATGTGTTGGTTATCGTGGGGGAAGAGTGTCATGCTTGGACCCCTCCACACAATCTATATGTATCTTTATTTCTTTTTAATATACCTTTTGGCTTTCAAATATATANTCGTTTTTTTTTTTCGTCCAACTCGCCTTTTTTTTCGTACATGTCGCCGTCCGGCTCTGCTAGGGTTCCGCCCCATGGCGAACTCTAGTGATTTACTCGCATCTTCGTCTGCTTCCATTCGCGACGTCTCGCGTTTGCGTTCGTGTCTCGTCTAGCGGCAGTGTTGCAGCCGTCTTCGTCTGCGACAAAGCCGCTCTGTTGCGTCTCGTTTGCGACAGAGCCGCTCTGCTGCGTCTCGCCTGCTACAGAGCCAATCGATTCTGTTGCGTCTCCTTTGCGACAGAGTCGCCCAGTCTGCTCGGCTCTGCGTCTGCCGTCTGCGACAGAGCCGTTCGACACTCGTGCAGCTTCTCACTGTGCTGCAGGTTGACACTGGCTGCGGTAATGGTCTCAGGGTTTTCCTATGCCGCCGCCCTCACCCGGTGATAACTCCGTCAAACCCTCCTATGCTACAGTGGTTCACAAACGCATCACCCATTTTCGCCTCGCTGATAGTGTAATATTCCCACAGATTTACCATGATTCTGTTGTAGGAAAGGACGATTGCAATTTCATTAAAAAAGTAGAGAAAAAGGCAGACAAACCAGCAATTTTCTTTTCTGACGCTGAAATTTTAACTAGTGCAGGAAAATACAAATTTACACTAATTGTAAAGTTCCAATTAGGTTGCCCTAAGATAGAGATGATCAGAAAGGTTTTTGAAGGTTTCAAACTTGTTGGGGGTTGGCAGGTGGGTCATTTCGACGGAATACATGTTATGATACAACTGAATACAGAAGATGATTACAGAGTATTTTCTCAAAGAAATTCATCACAATTTAGAGCAAACATATGAAATTGCTCAAATGGATCTCAAATTTTGATCCAAGTCAAGAACCCCCAATTGCACATATCTGGTTCTTATTACCTGAACTCAAACTTCATTTCTTTGACCTACCTATCTTATATGTAATTGGGGCTATCCTTGGAAAACCTTTGCAGGTAGNCGGCAAGCCTAGCCCAGACCAAAGGGCTGGCTGGCTCCCTTGTGGATTCGTGTGAATAGCTTTGGTTTTAGTTTTTTGGCGTATTAGATTTTTTGCAGTTAGATTGTTTGCTCTGAAATTTATGATTACCTCTTGATTTTTTCTTTTTGTTGTTTTGTGATCATGATATGATATTTTTTATTCATCATTTGTTGGGGTGATAGATATGTGTGATTTGTCGAGAATTATATGTTACTTAGGTTAGCTACGAAAATCTTCTCACATAGATGGTTTAGATTAGAATTTAAAGTTTTTTATATAGAAAATCTATTGGAGGGTGAAAATTTTGGGAAATTTCTAATTGCACAAATCGACAATTAATAGCGTAAATGTAATTCAAGCTTTTTGCATCGAAACAACTGAGAAGAGGAGTGATGAAGTTTCTTTAGATCCATAANAAATTTAAAGTTTTTTATGTAGAAAATCTATTGGAGGGTGAAAATTTTGGGAAATTTCTAATTGCACAAATCCCCAATTAATAGTGTAAATGTAATTCAAGCTTTTTGCATCGAAACAACTGAGAAGAGGAGTGATGAAGTTTCTTTAGATCCATAAATCTCGACTTTAGGATATGTATGATGACACCTTATATGCTTTCTCACTTTTGTACTCATGACACCCATAAAGATGTATTGTTTCTTCATACATATGAAAGCTTGATTCTAAAATTAATTCTTCATACATGTATATGCATTGTTATTGAAGCTTCCAATGCCTCTTGTGTCGTTTTATTTATGATTTTTCCAATGAAAGAAATTAAAATAATATTTTGTGATATATGCTTGCAAGAGGTTGAGGCAGACAATTGACCTATCACACACTTTAATAAAGAGGAGTGACAAAATATAATCAAGAAATTTAAAAAAAAAATTTGGAGAATATGATAAGGCCCAGTTAAAAAATGAATGGGATGCCTTCAAAATGATTGGAAGGAGTTAAAACAAGGTGCAATTGAGCTAGGTTGCGATACAACTAAAAAAAGTCACGGACTATTGATGCCTCGACCGAATGGTGGAAAGAGAAGTTAAAGGTAAAACTTATTCATATATTTTTTTAATACATATGCATGAGTACATAATATTCACATTTACGCTATTTTCNTCTTTTTGTTGTTTTGTGATCATGATATGATATTTTTTTATTCATCATTTGTTGGGGTGATATATATGTGTGATTTGTCGAGAATTTTATGTTACTTAGGTTTGCTACGAAAATCTTCTCACATAGATGGTTTAGATTAGAATTTAAAATTTTTTATATAGAAAATCTATTGGAGGGTGAAAATTTTGGGAAATTTCTAATTGCACAAATCCACAATTTGTAGTGTAAATGTAATTCAAGCTTTTTGCATCGAAACAACTGAGAAGAGAATGATAAAGTTTCTTTAGATCCATAAATTTCGACTTTAGGATATGTATGATAATACCTTGTATGCTTTCTCACTTTTGTACTCATGACACCCATAAAGATGTATTGTTAGCTATATGAATGTTTTCTCATGTAAGGTTTGAAGTAATCCACTGAAAGTTATTGTTCGGAGGCTTATACAAAATATCCTCTCAGCTTATGCTTTTATTTATTTGAAGAAAATCACTCTTTTATATTCCCTCTTTACCAAAAAAAATTCTCATTTAACTCATTGCTCACTCCTACAATCCGTGAGAAAAAAAAGGCCAGCAATTCGCTACTCTCACCATTGGATTCACTATTTAGCTCAATGCTCAGTCCTCTGTGTTGAATCAAAACTATGTTATTTTTAGGTCTTTGATATGTAAATACATTAGAATTGTGTGATATGTTTGAAAATTTCATATGTTTAGCTATAAGTGAAAGTTCGGTGAGGAACGATTCTCATTTCTTTTGGATGAAAGGTTTTTGGTTTCTTTTTTTTTTCATTGTTGAGATTTTTTTTTAAACGACGAGAATGTGATGATCGGGATTATTTTCTTATTCTACCTTTTTGCTCATTTAATATTCATGAAGAAGGGGGTATTCTTTCTAGACCATATGTGCAGTTTATTCCGAAAGAATATGGGTATGATGATGTTTTTAAATTTGATTTTGTTCTTCTTTTACATATGCTTTAATGGATTAGTAGAATGTGAATGAAGGCAGATAATTTCTAGGCCTTATCCTTTACAATAAATATGAAAGCTTAATTCTAAAATTAATTCTTCATACATGTATATGCATTGTTATTGAAGCTTCCAATGCCTCTTGTGTCGTTTTATTTAGGGTTTTTCCAATGAAAGAAATTAAAATAATATTTTGTGAATATGCTTGCAAGAGGTTTAGACAGACAATTGACCTATCACACACTTTAATAGAGAGAGGTGACAAAATATAATCAAGAAATTTAAAGAAAAAATTGGGAGAGAATATGATAAGGTCCAGTTAAAAAATGAATGGGATGCCTTCAAAATGATTGGAAGGAGTTAAAACAAGGTGCAATTGAGCTAGGTTGTGATACAACTAAAAAAAGTCACGGACTATTGATGCCTCGACCGAATGGTGGAAAGAGAAGTTAGAGGTAAAACTTATTCATATATTTTTTAATACATATGCATGAGTACATGATATTCACATTTACGTTATTTTCCATTATAGGTATTGCTTGAAGCAAAAAATTTAGATATTATGGTATTTGTCCTGAATTAGATGGTAAGCTTGATGTATTGTTTGGAGGATTTGTTGCCACTGGTGTTTATGCTTGGACTTCAAGTCATCAAGCTTTTGAAAACTTAATAAATGAGAGTCAGAACAGTGAAGATGAAAACAGCTTAGATGATTTTGCTGAAATGTCATTCAAAACTAGTAATAGTAGTCATAAACGCAGTTTATCAGGACACACTGGTGGGGAAAAAACTCTGCATTATCAGGAAATATGAGTTTAAGGATTTCTACTGACTCTAGAATTATGCACTGCAAATGTGGTATGCAATGTTGTGTATTTACGCCACGAGAAAAGATAGCTTTGGGAGGTGTCGTGGAAACAAATCGCTTGATAATTGTGGCTTCTTTAGATAGGCTGACTACTGCAAGGAATGTGCTTTAGATAACGACCATGTGTAGATAGCAGCGTTAGAAAAAAAACTCTCTAAATGGTTGATCGTTTAGAAGTGAAGTCTATTATTATAATAATATTACTTGTTATGTTATTTCCAAATTTTGTGTTATTCAATATTAAGGGATGTATAACTTTTAATATAATATATTAGACTTCTAATTTTTGGTTATATCTTGAAATTTATTTATGATGTTCAATTCTGAATTATTTCTGAAATGGTGAATTTTCTCTTACTTTCTGCGAAGGCATTACTTTCTTTATTTCAGAAATAGTTGTAGCACAGGAGATTCTTACTAAACTGTCCAAATAGACATGGTGCTTCTACTGTAGCAATTTCATCACAACAACTTCTCCGAGCAATAGCTTCACAACTACTTCTTCAAACAGCTGCAATTATCCCGAACAAACCCTTTATTACATGCGCTAAAATAAATATGTATATAGATTCCTCATACCATTAGTAGTGGATAAGATTAACAATGATTTAATCTATTGTAAGATTAAAATTTTATTCAACCAACCTCGGTAGCCAATAACAATGGAAATTGCATCATCAAGAAACAAAAGACTAGACTACATATCTGCAAATTAGTTTTTTGTTTCTTCTCTCTTTTTTTTTTTTTTTGGGAGTAATTTTGTTCACATCGCACTAAGGCCGCATTAATTACTCCAAAAAATCATACGGACTGTTTGAAGTGAACTATAGTGCCTTAATGCTGGTCAACTAGAACTATGGTAAAATTGAAATTAAACTGATTGGGATGGACTGGAGGAAGAAGTGAAGATTACAAATTTATTTGACTCGTTGGTTCTACATTTCAGTTCTCTGTATTTAAAAAAAACTGAATCATCCCTTAGCTTTTCATTTCTGACATGGAGCCATTGCACATTTTTTTCAAGTGAAATTGCATGATGTACCTCTAGGAACTGGGCCCAAACTCTTTGTAGAAAGGTGAAGGACATTTTATTTTGACGAGGTGTGTTTCTTTTGTAAGCTTTTAAACTCCTATGCCCCTGGGTTGATTAATAATTAAAACAATCCATTATTCTGGCAATTTTGATATTGCATTTGTATCTTATCTATCTACAAACTCGGATTGCAGTCTTTTATTTTCTTTCTCATTTATATGGTCGATAGAATATGTGCGTCTTGGGTGGCAAGTTGGTAGGCAGCTGTGTTGTCAGTCGTTATTCCTCTGTGACTCGGGTTCGATCCCTACGAGGACTGCTAGCAAATATAGGGACACGTATTTTTAAATACCACCCTTTAAAAAAAATTATGGTCTATAGAATATAATATGGGACAAGATAAAGTCCAAACAAGGAAAAACCGACTCTGTCTTTGCATACTGAACTGAAAAATCATTTCTTTGTTGAAGATTTAATTTATGAATAGGGAAATTTACATACACACCGCACAATTCTTTTGTATTTACATATCTAACACCTAAAGCTTGATATTTACACTTATAATACCTTGGTGTAATAAACCTATGCAAGAAAGGTGTTGGTGGTGGTGCCGCTTTTGGCGTGACATTAACGATTTGAGTGATATGCATGTAAATATGAATTTTTTGGTGTTAGCTATGTAAATATATAAGAATTGTGTGGTATGTATGTAAATGCCCCTTATGAATATGGTTCACATGACATGTGACAGGTTCTGCCCCGAGGTTTTCATTGGATCTAGAGGCCATGAAATTAGAACTTGCCGTGGCTACAAAAAAAACATCAATGGCGGCATCCACAACTGGATTGACGGTGACATCAACGACATCCTCATTCCTGTCGAAGCCTTCCACCTGCAGACTATGTTTCAAAAAATTATCAAACACGAGCAGCGATTCGACTTCGATCGCATATCCGCAGTACTCGAGCTATGCTATCAGGCAGGCGCCGACATTTCGAACGAAATTCTGCCCAATCCCAAATCTATTCCAGATAATTGGATCGACGTCAAGGCTGATGAAATCAGTCGAATCGCTCAGAACACAATGGATGCTNCCCGCAGTACTCGAACTATGCTATCAGGCAGGCGCCGACATTTCAAACGAAATTCTGCCCAATCCCAACTCTATTCCAGATAATTGGATCGACGTCAAGGCTGATGAAATCAGTCGAATCGCTCAGAACACAATGGATGCTTGGGAAAGACTGAGGGTAGGAGTACAAAAGCTTTTGCTGGTTTACCCGGCTAAAGTTTGCCAGCATTGCTCTGAGGTTCATATTGGACCATCTGGGCACAAGGCGAGGCTATGTGGCGTGTTTAAGTTTGAGGGATGGCGGGGGATTCACATGTGGAAGAAGGCGGAGGTCGTCGACTTGGTGCCGCTTAAGCTGGTCTGGCATCAGAGGCCGCATGATCCTCCGACTCTGTTGGACGGTGGTCGTGGGTTTTACGGGCATGCGCCTGCTGTTGTGGAAATCTGCTTGCAGGCAGGTGCGNTGAGGTTATGTGGCGTGTTTAAGTTCGAGGGATGGCGGGGGATTCACATGTGGAAGAAGGCGGAGGTCGACGACTTGGTGCCGCTTAAGCTGGTCTGGCATCAGAGGCCGCATGATCCTCCGACGCTGTTGGACGGTGGTCGTGGGTTTTACGGGCATGCGCCTGCTGTTGTGGAAATCTGCTTGCAGGCAGGTGCGAGAATTCCTAAGAAGTACTATTGTATGATGAAAATGCAAGGTTTGCCACCTCCTTGTTAAGGAAGATTTACATGCATACCGCTTGATTCTTATGTATTTTTACATTACTAACACTTTAACTTCAACTTCTACATATATGTGACCTTGTTAATGAAAAGTTTATTCCACTTCTTAAAAGTTAAAATAATGGTATTATTGATGTGATGTGACATGAAAGATTTGGGTCGCATAACGGTACAAAAGTAAAGTTTAAGTACTAGATATGTAAATACATAAGAATTGAGAGGTACGTATGTAAATACCCCAAAGTCACCGACTCCAATGGAAAAGTTTATGAGAAATATGCAAATTGATCAAGAGAAGTTTAACTTCCGTATTTATCGACGGCATTCAAGGTAAAGATGGCTACTTATAACTACTTGTTTTCTTTTGCAACTCATTCTCTTAGATCTAAATCTAATCTGTTTTGCAAATAATACATTTTGTTTTGTGTTTTTTTCTCATTTCCTATAGGAACTATAGAAGAAGCCAGAAGCCTGAAAAGGAAGAAGGAAACAAATTCTGTAACATTTCTTGGTAATTTATGGCCACCTGCAGAAAATTTGTGAAGTTAGCCCCATATTGGTCTTCATGGAAAGGTATTAGTATTTAAATGAAATTTCATTCTAGTATTTAAATTATTTATCTGNCTTCTGTAACATTTCTTGGTAATTTATGGCCACCTTCAGAAAATTTGTGAAGTTAGACCATATTGGTCTTCATGGAAAGGTATTAGTATTTAAATGAAATTTCATTCTAGTATTTAAATTATTTATCTGTAAATCTCAAAGTTCCATTCACTCAGCTGATATTTACCAATGCATTTATTTGCTTAAAGCTTCTCTGGCCTTGCATTTTCTTTTGCAGCCTCTGCTGAACATCTTACTGTTAGTTTTGGTTTTCCATCTTAATCCTACTGTGCTTGGATTGTATAAATATCTTTCTATTAGCATACAATTTACTCTTTCTTTATGCAATTTTCGCTCAGTAACTGTAAATATGATTTGCTTTTGGCAGATTTACATACATACCACTTAATTCATATTTATTTACATACATAAAACTTACCTATTATGTATAAAATGGTGCATCTCATTCTTTAAAGGTTAAGATGGTAGTATTTGGATATGACATGAAAGACTTTGGTGGTATAAGTGTAAAATGTAAAATTTAGATGTTAAAGTTTACGTGTTAAATATGTAAATATCGAAACATTTCATGCCACATGTCTATGTCAATAAGTAAATTAAACAATACTTTAGATAATGTGCTGCATGTCTTCCATTGGTTGTAGCAAGCCTATCATAGAGATCCTGATTCCCTGAATTATAGTGACATCTAACTATAATGTGGACTAATGAATCATCATTCATTGGGGATTGGGATAGATATGTAAGTCATTGAATTTGACCTAATTACAGAATTGCAAAGAAAGAGAAATCACAATTGTCTTAATTGGGTGAATTTGAAAGTTATAAAAAAAGACATGCGGAAACATAAGTAATGTATTATCATCCTCGCATACATGTGAATTTGTGGTGATGCGGTCTCCCGATCCATAGTTGTTCGTGCGTTTGTCTGGACGTCTGCACGTAGTCATTCGTCCTTATATTGTTCTTCTTCGCTAGCTGATTTAAACTATGGTTAAGAAAAAAAATAAGAAATAAATACACAATACAATATGTTTCTATTTTAAGTAGACTAATCCAATAAAAATTACCAATTAATACATTAATAAAAAATTTTATTTATTTTCTTCCAAAAATAAATAAAATAAAAAAGAATTAGGCTCTACTCCTCTATTGTAAAAAGCCTGAAATTCTATTGTAAGGTTGTGCTTCAAAATTAACTATAAAGTGTGTGTATATATATATAGACTCAAATTTAAATGGATATGTGCCAAATATAATCTTTTTGAAACATTTATAAACATACCACTCAATTCTTATATATTTACATATCTAACACCTAAACTTCAAGTTTTTACGTAACATGTCTTATTAGTGCATGAAAAGTTTCATTTCACTCTTTAAAGGTTTAAACATCAGCATTTTTTAATGTGATTTGAAATATTTTGGTGTTATAAATGTAATACAAAAATTAATTTATGTAAATTCAATATTTTGGGTTAGTATTTAAGATTATATTAATGTATGATAAATGCAACCTGAATTTCATGAAGTATAAAATTCACGATAGCTCCATCACCTTGGAACTATTATGGATACATATCAGACATCGAAATTATGGAAATGTTGACAAATCTCAGCGGCTTTAAGAAAAGGTTGATGGTGGCAAGGTGGAGGGAGGGGGTATCATTAATGGTGATTGTGGATCACATGCAACTAATGGCAATGCCCACTCTATTGAAAGAGATGTGGAGAGTGATGGGCTCATCTTTTCTATGATATTATGACATCATGCATGAATCCATCACCATAACTACCCCCCCCCCCCCCCCCNGAGCCTAAACGAGCTAAACACGAACGAACAAGTCTTTGTTCGTGTTGTTCGTGTTCGGCTCGTTAACTTAACGAACAATCCAAACACGAGCTTCTTAACTAGCCAAACGCGAGCTGTTAGTGAACAACGATCCGTTTTGACAGTCCTAATTTCAGGCTGAGAAGAGAACAAGTATATGAGGTATGTATATTAAGAAATGATATATAGTTTTTAGACATAAATCATTTTAGCGAGATGGTAATTCAGCTTCATAAATTAATATAATTTTTGTTTATTTTATATAAATCTATAACTTAATATGCAATCTATGTTTTGTNGTACTATATGTATGTATGTATGTATGTATGTATGGATATTGGAAATCTCATCACCAATGCAATTTATTTGCTTATATTATTGTCATTAAAGATATATATAAGACAATTTGTTGATGTTGATCTACAACCTAATTTGATGCTTACTTTTATAAATATTTAATCATTGATGAAAACAAAGAATAAATGACTTTTAATACATAAACTAAAAGTATTATTTTCATATAATATTTTTAAAATAAAAATGTTTAAATTATGAAATATACATTTTGCGATACTAAAAAAAAATTATTTGATAGATTAACATATTCTTTAAAATTGATTAATCGTCTATCTTATTGTCTATATTTATAAATATACTATCTGTTGGGATGTCAGTTTCTGTGTTTGATGAAACTTTTATGAATTTGATATCGTATAAAGTTATATGAAGAGTGTTAAGGTGAATGGTCATAATTAATTGGAAATAGCATGCTAAATCAAATAAGAATTTATTTGTTAGATAAATCAAATTCATCTTCACATTAGCCAAGTTAACATGTTATAAATATTTTGGCTATTCCTTTTCCTCATTTGCTTCTTTCAATTAATAAAAAATTTAAAAGAAAATAACTATTCCTATATGCATAACTTAGGAAAATGTGCATACACGCCACATAATTCTTATGTGCTTGCACATATTTAACGCCAAAAAATAATCATTAGAAGCACATTAAATACGTTTAATAATATATTTATGCCGTTGGGTGAGATGGAAAGCGTCATATATGATATCATATACAGAACTTTAAAAAAGTGCGCAGCACACATATGTAGTTAACCCTAACTCTATCATTGATTATGCGCATTAATAATTAATAATTAATAATTAATAATTAATAATTTGTGTATATATATATATATATATATATATNCTAGATATGTAAATACATAAGAATTGGGAGGTATGTATGTAAATGCCTCAAAGTCACCAACTCCAATGGAAAAGTTTATGAGAAATTTGCAAATTGATCAAGAGAAGTTTAGATGTTCAACTTCCATATTTATCGACGGCATTCAAGGTAAAGATGGCTACTTATAACTACTTGTTTTCTTTTGCAACTCATTCCCTTAGATCTAAATCTAATCTTTTTTGCAAATAATACATTTTGTTTTGTGTTTTTTTCTCATTTCCTATAGGGACTATAGAAGAAGCCAGAAGCCTGAAAGGGAAGAAGGAAACAAATTCTGTAACATTTCTTGGTAATTTATGGCCACCTTCAGAAAATTTGTGAAGTTAGCCCATATTGGTCTTCATGGAAAGGTATTAGTATTTAAATGAAATTTCATTCTAGCATTTAAATTATTTATTTGTAAATTTCAAAGTTCCATTCACTCAGCTGATATTTACCAATGCATTTATTTGCTTAAAGCTTCTCTGGCCTTGCATTTTCTTTTGCAGCCTCTGCTGAACATCATACTGTTAGTTTTGGTTTTCCATCTTAACCATACTGTGCTTGGATTGTATGAATATCTTTCTGTTAACTACAAAACAAGAACATTTAGAAGTTATACTAATCAAATGTTTTTGTAAACAGAAGCAAAAAAGGAAAACAAATGCTGAACTTAGGTTGTTCTATAAACATCTTTCTATCAGTCCTTTGAAATCTCTCTTTTATATATATATATATATATA
>JXCR01130395.1:0-39814 GCA_002079205.1 Phalaenopsis hybrid cultivar
AATGATCAGCAATTTGATTATCAGTTCCCTTTCTATCAATAACCACAAGATCAAATTATTGCCTATAAAAACCAACATGTCCAAGAAAACTCCTAACTTCTCTTACATTAGTAGGAGGTGTTAGTTTGTAAAATCCAACATGTCCAAGAAAACTCCTAACCTTTCTTACATTAGTAGGAGGTGTTAGTTTAGATATAATTGAATTTTTGCAGGGTCAGCTTCCATACCATCTTCCAAAATTTTATGCCCTAACACAATTCCTCCTGCAACCATAAATTGAATTTTTGCAAGTTCTGCTTCCATAACATCTTCCAAAATTTTATGCCCTAACACAATTCCTCCTGCAATCATAAATTCACATTTCTCCCAATTTAGAACTAAATTAGTTCTTTTGCATAACTCCAAAACTTTTTTAAGGTAATTTAAGCAAGCGTTAAATGATGTTCCAAATACAGAGAAATCATCCATAAATACTTCCAATCAATCATCAATTAACTTACTAAATATGGACATCCAACATCTCTGGAATGTTGCAGGTGCATTACATAATTTGAAAGGCATTCTTCAAAAAGCAAAAGTACTAAAAGGACTAGTAAATGTTATCTTTTCTTGATACTCAAGAGCAAAAGAAATTTGATGGTAACCAATATATCCATCTAAAAAGTAATAATATTTATGCCCAGCAAGTCTATCCACTATTTGATCTAAAAATGGTAAATGAAAGTGATCTTTCCTAGTGGCAGTGTTTAATTTTCTATAATCAATGCAAATACACCACCCAGTAACTTGTCTGATAGGGTATTAATTCGTTGTTTTTTGTGCTTCAATAGTCTCCCCTCCTTTCTTAGGAACACAATGAATTGGATTTACCCAAGCACTGTCAGAAATAGGATATTTCTTCAACAGTCACTCCTCCTTTCTTAGGAACACAATGAATTGTACTTACCCACGCACTATCTGAAATCCAACTGTCACTCCTCCTTAGGAACACAATGAATTGGACTTACCCATGCACTATCTGAAATAGGATATATAATTCCAGTGTCTAACCATTTCAAAATTTCCTTCTTTACTACTTCTTTCATCATCGTATTTAATCTCCTTTGTGGATCAACTCTTGGTTTATATTATTCATCTAATATAATTCTGTGCATACAGATCGAAGGACTGATTCCTTTAATATCAACTAAGGTCCAACGAAAAGCTTTCTTATATCTTTTCAATGTATCTCACAGTCTTTGCTCTTGTAAATCATTTAATTCTGAAGATATAATAACAGGTAATGCAGATGAGTCTCCCAAAAACACATACTTCAAGTGATTAGGTAATGTTTTCAACTCAAGTTCAGGTGATTTTATAATTGAAGGAAATAGATTCTTATCAGCATTTTCTGTAATATCTAATGTCTCAAATCTTTCTTGAACATAATCTAATTCTTCATCTTCTAATTTATCCAGAATAATTTCAAGTTTTCTTCAATTTGTTCTTCAAAATGCTCCCCTTTTTCAAAATGCTTTTTATCTTCAAAATGTTCTTTAAAATGTTCGTTCAGTAGATGTTCAATAATTTTCATGCAAAAACATTCATTACCTCTTTCAACAGCAGGGTATTTCATAGATTTTGCAATGTTAAAAGTCACTTCTTGATCATTACTCCAGTAGCTAAAAATGTTCTCCCTAAAATGACAGGTATTTCTTTATCTTCCTCCATATCTAAAATAATGAAATCCAGAGGAAAGATAAATTTCTCAACTTTTACTAACACATCTTCTATAACTCCTTTAGGATATGTAACTGAACGATCCACTAACTGTAGAGTTNTCGAGATGCCAACAAAATTAAACCAAACCATGTATGTCTCTTACAAAAGGTCATCTATGGGATCAAGCAATCCCCTCATTAGTGGTTCAACAAATTCACCAGCCAATTATTACATCATGGATTCCACAACAAGTTGATCCTTCTCTTTTTATATATGTTCATAATTCCAGTCTTATCTACCTATTGTTGTATGTGGATGGCTTTTTGGCGATTGGAAACAGCTCTAGCACCATCAATTGGCTTCTTGATGCTCTACAAACTGAGTTTCCAATGAAAAACATGGGCTTTATGTCTACATTTCCTGACATCAACATCTACCATACTTCTATAGGTCTATTTCTTGATCAGACTCACTATGCATCTGACAACGACTTTTTTATGAAATAAAAATATAAAATAAATATGGACGTAATAAATATTCAATAATTGTAAAGTCACACTTATCAAATAAGATAAATATGGATGTAATAAATATTCAATAATTGTAAAGTCACACTTATCAACGCAAGTATATCGCACAAGTAATATAGGGCTCTAATGGAGTACTAGATATCAATCCCACAGGGAGTGGTTTAGAACTAGCTCAAGTAATATAGGGCTCTAATGGAGTCCTAGATATCGATCCCACAGGAAGTGGTTTAGAAATCAAGTAATATAGGGCTCTAATGGAGTCCTAGATATCGATCCCACAGGGAGTAATATTAGAATTATGTATAAAATATTCAATAATTGTAAAGTCACACTTATCAACGCAAGTATATGTATCGCTCAAGATAAAGGGCTCTAATGGAGTCCTAGATATCGATCCCACAGAGAGTAGTTTAGAATTACAAACTAAGATATTAGGAAAGCAATACTTTAATCACAATAAAGAAGTTCACTTTGCTTATCTGTCATTAATAGACAATTGAAATAAATACGTAATTTTAATAACTATTAACTAACTAATGATACTGAGGAGAGTTTAATTGTGATATTCAATATATAAAAAAAACATCCTTCTCCTTGTCAAGAAATTATAAAGAATGGATAAAGTGAATTAGTTCAATTTATATTGTGTCAAATAGGAGCATACATATTCTTTACCCTTTGGTCCAGGCATAAAGAACATTGAATAATCCTATGCTTGTTTACTGAATCTGCGGCTAGGCTGGGAGGATAACGGCTCTCACTTTGGAGCTCCCACGTTCCCCTCACCTGAGGGCTAACATCTACACATCAGTACCCAATTGATAGGACCGAATTGGGGATTTTAGTCTGTCACTCTAAAATCTCCAATTCTAGGCACGATAATATTATTTCCCTATTTATTTGCACCAAACTTCCAAGGGCTTTGACCTCCCTGAATTTTGGATGTAANAAACACCCAAACGATTGGACCGAATTAGGGATTTTAGTCTGTCACTCCAAAATCTCCAATTCTATGCCCGATAATATTATTTTCGTATTTATTTGCACCCCACTTCCAAGGGCTTTAACCTCCCTGAATCTTGTCTGTAATCTTCACTTTAGTTGTAAAACTCAACATATTTTAACAAATCAATTGGCCATATTGAAAGTAAATTAANGGATCGCAACTTTATAGATGTGTCTAACTTGATAAAGATGTATAAATATAATTTTCAATAATGTTAAAGTTGAATTTGTCAACGCAAGTATACGTATCGCTCAAGTATGTAGGACTTTAATGGAGTCCTAGATATCGATCCCATAGGGAGTAGTTTAGAATTACGGACTAAGACCTTAGAAAAGCAAGACTTTAATCACAACAATGACGTTCAATTTGCTAGAACTAAGATTTTAGAAAAGCAATACTTTAATCACAACAATGAAGTTCAATTTGCTTATCTGGACTAAGACTTTAGAAAAGCAATACTTTAATCACAACAACGACGTTCAATTTGCTTATCTGTAACAATAGGCAATTGAAATAAATAGATAATTTTAATAACTAATAAATAACTAATGATATAAAGTGGGGTTTAATTGTGATATTTAATATATAAGAAAACATCCTTCTTCTTGTCAAGAAATTATAATGAATGGGTAAAATGAATTAGTTCAATTTATATTGTGCCAAATAGGAGCATACCTATTCTTTACTCTCTGGTCCAGGCATAAAGAACATTGACTAATCATATGCTTGTTTACTAAATTTGTGGCTAGGCTGGGAGGATACGGGATCTCACTTCGGAGCTCCCACATTCTTCTCACCTCAGGTCTAACATCTACACTTCAGCACCCAAACAATGGGACCGAATTGGGGATTTTAGTCTACGCCCAATAATAATATTTCCATATTTATTTGCACCCAACTTCCAAGGGCTTTGGCCTCCCTGAATCTTGGATGTAATCTTCACCAAATTAATTGGTCAAATTGAAAGCAAATTAAGATCAAAGTGAAAAGATCATCACAATTTCTTAAACATTATTGGCCAGATTGAAGGTAAATTAAGATCAAAGTGAAAAGATCATCACAACTTCTTTAACATTTATGACCAGATTGAAAATAAATTAAGATCAAAGTGAAAAGATCATCACAATTTCTTAAACATTTTTTTGACCTCCATGAATCTTAGATGTAATCTTCACTTTAGTTGTAAAACTCAACATATTTTAACAAATCAATTGGGCCAGATTGAAAGTAATTCGGTTGTAAAACTCAACATATTTTAAACAAATCAATTCCAGATTTGAAAGTAAATTAAGATCGAAGTGAAAAGATCATCACAATTTCTCAAACATTTTCATGGCTTCAGTAAATTAAGATCGAAGTGAAAAGATCATCACAATTTCTTAAACATTTTCATGACTTCACCATTCACTTTAGTTGTAAAACTCAACATATTTTAACAAATCAATTGGGCAGATTTGAAAGTAAATTAAGATCGAAGTGAAAAGATCATCACAATTTCTCAAACATTTTCATGGCTTCATGTAAATTAAGATCGAAGTGAAAAGATCATCATAATTTTTTTAAAATTTTCATGGCTCCAATAAATTAAGATTGAAGTGAAAAGATCATCACAATTTCTTTAACATTTTCATGGCTTCACCAATTCAAATTACCAAAAACATTTTCATGGTTTTGCCAATTACATAATTTAACAAATCAATTGGCCAGATTGAAAGTAAATTAAGATTGAAGTGAAAAGATCATCACAAATTCTTAAACATTTTCGTGGCTTCACCAATTCAAATCACCATTTCACAAATCTCAAGATAAGGAGAAAAATTTTCATGGCTTCACCATTTCACAAATCTTGAGACAAGGAGAAATATAGAGAAAACTACTCAAAACTCATGGGAAAAACACAACAAAACTCAAAATTCATATATAAAATCAAAGTCATTCAAAATACAACAAGTAAATAACTTATCTCTAAGTTCTCCCCAAGAATACTCCTTGAAGTTCCTCTTTAAAGTAGGAAGAAGGAAGAAATCTCTCACTTTCCTTCCAGTCTTACAATTTCTCAAAGAAATCCTCACAATTGTTACACACTAATGGAACCTCTCTAACTTCCAGAGCCTCTAGACTCTCACCTCTTCTCCTCTATGCTCTCTAGGCTCCAGGACCTCCAAACCTCCTTAATTTTTGGCCAAAATGTTCTTTTAAAGTTGTGGATGAGCTTTCCCAAGAGTTTCCTAAGCATCCCTTCAAAATCTGGCCATATCCAAAGCTTGAGTAGGCATAAGAATCGATCTCACCGTCGACGGCCTCGAGGGCGCTGTCGGCGGGCTTCTGAAGAATTTTATTTTGTAGTCTCCGGAAAAACTTGTCGTCGGTGAGGTCGAGGACGCCGTTGGCGGCCTAGTTCAAATCTTCACATTTTGGTCCTTTTCGCTCCAAATTTGCTTTTTTTATAAATTTTTGCTCTAATGACCCTAATTGATCATTCCTGCAATAAAACATAAAAAATACATTTCTTTAAAGTGAAATATCAATAAAAATAGTATAAAATAGGTATTAAAATCTCAACATATTTTCCTTTGGTCACATATCAGAAGCAGAAGTTAGATTTTGATGATGAAGAAGATGATGACTCGTGATCTTTTTGTTTATTTATTTGTTTGTGTTATACTTTGTGATTGTATTATTTTTTTTTGTGATATTGTTGAGATTCTGTTGTTATGTTATAATGTGAAACTGTAATGTGTAAAATTGTTTTTATTTTTAGAATTTAGTTTAAATCTGTTATTAGTTTTAGCACTTTGTTATATGTATTGTAATTAACTCTTTCTCAGCAAATTTGTATATATATTATGTGCAATTTAATGTTTAAGCCTTGTAGTTTTTCATATTAGCACATGCAGTATTTCAAAATTTATTTGTAAAAAACAGAATCTTCAATAGGTATGATATTTTTTTATGTATTTAATGCTTTCTTTCACCCTTTTTTTTTGAAGTTCTTGATGTAAATCTTTTAAAAAAAAATAAGTTTGGGGGGGGGGAGAGTTTATTTTAAAAAAGAAAAGAAAAAACATAATTTTATTTCTCTTCACTTAACTATATTTTCAAAAATTTTATATTTAATATGACCTTTGCTATTAGGGGTTAACTTTGGATAACTATATTTATGTTTCTAAATATATAGTAAATTTAAGTAAAAATATTTTCATAAATAAAGGTTAATTCTAGAGACTAAGATATTTGGTAAAAGAGAATAAGACTATGTTTTTCTATTTTTAGTAAATGAATTTACATTTTTTAAGTATTAAAAATCTTAAAAGATTCATGTAGAAAGAATAGAATTAAACTTTATTTCATTTTTTTAAGTTAATTTAATTTCTTTAAGTGAAGAAATGTAAATAAGTTTCTAACTTTAAAAAGAGGATAGCAAAGTTCAAAATCATTAAAGGCTATCTAGATATAGTAATCCTCACATACATAAAAAAGTTAAAGAGGAAAGAAAAAAAAGGGGATTAACAATGATCCTGAAAAGTAAAAAAAAAAAAAGGAAGAGATGTGGGGAGAAGCTTGAGGAGATGTCTAATTAAAAATTGACTTCACTAGAATCAACTTAAGGAAAAAGACTTCGACACATTTTCTAAACTTTTTATTCGAGTATTAGCTTAATGATTAGTAAAGTTTTAAGAAGTTATTTTTTGTATGAATTTTCTAAGTGACTTTAATGTGACAAATTGCAATTTTTCTTGAAATAAATAGAGGATTAGAAATCTTAGACTTAATCACTGAATATCCTAGCACATTTAGTATTAACTGGAGTTATTTTGAATTTTTTAAGTTATACTATTATGTTTAGAGAACTTAAATATGTAAGTCTAGAAGTTAAATTCTTTACCATAAGTCATATTCTTATGTAGTAGAGGAGTTACTTGAGGACAAGTAACATGTAAGTTTGGGTGATTTTGATACACCGAAAATATATGCATTTTAAGACGCATATTTTATACTTATTTTTTGTGATATTGCACCATAATGGAAGGTATTTTGATGTTTTCTTGCAGGTTGTTGATTTTTAGGACTTAAAGCAAAAAGGAAGAAAAAAGGATGGAATTTGGAGTCAAAATGATGATTTTGAAGTACTCAAAGCCGGTCGGCCAAGGGCAGCGCCAACGAACAATAGAACAACTAAAACTTTTACTCAGCGCAGATGGCGCTAAAGGTAGTTCAGCCCCTGTTTCTAGAAGGTTTGATGTATTTGGATGATTGTTTAAGAGATTTTTGAGGCACCTCTTGGAGAACCGACCTTGGGCTTTATATGAGGGTGAAATTCATCAGGAAAGTGACTTCTTTTTGCTCCAAGACATTCCTCCACGCTCCATTTTTTCCATTCTTCATAATCCATCTTCATTCCACCACCATATTGGAGTCAATTAGTGATTTTTCTTTTATAGTTTAGAGTTTGTGTGGTGAGATTTAGTGTGAAACTTTCTGTAAGAGTGTTGAAGAAGGAGAAAGTGAGAGATATCTTCTTCCTACATTTTTAAGGAAAGGTTATAAGGGATTTGCTTTCAGAAAGAGTTTTAGATAATTTTTGTTTGTCTATTAGTATTGTATGAACTTTCTTTTTTATATAAAATTTGTGCTTTGTTGTGTCTTTCTCATGAAGTCTGAGTAGTTCACTCTATCTTTCTCCTTACTCTGAGATATAATGAAATGAAAAGATAATATGAAGTGCCAATATTAAAATATAAAATAAATTGTGATAATTTTTCAACTCAAAACTTAATTTATATTTCAATTTGGCCATTTGTATTGTTAAAATATGTCATGAAACATATGATCCAGGAAATGGAGTATGAGTTCTACAATAGTGTGAGGATTACATTTAATTTCATGGAGGGGAAATTCATTCATGAAATTAAGTGCAAATAAATAGGGATATATACTTTTTTGGGTGTAGAATTAGAGAATCTTTAGGTTGACAGACTAAAATCCCCAATTCAGTCTTAGTGTTTAAAAACTAAAGCGAGAGTTAGCCTTTAGGCGAAGGGAAATGGGAGCTGGTATCCTACTAGCCTAACCACGGATTTAGAGACTAAACCTAGGATTAGCTAATGATTCTCTATGCACTGTATCAGGGTAGAGATTTATAATTGCTACTATTTGGCACAATACATATTATAAACATTTATCTCATATCACTTCACCAGAACCTCATTGTAGTGGGAATGATGCTTTTTCACATAAAAAATATTCATTACATAAACATAGTTAGTAGGTTAGTATTTACTTTTTAAACTTTGCATTTTAGTTTTGCCAGTATTTAAGTACTTTAGTTTGGATAACATCTCAACATTCAAAATTATTGACAGTGATTTCGTTTGATTTCCTGTAAATTTCCTAGTAAAACTTATATTTGCCAATTTACACCTTCCCTGTGGGATTGATATTTGGGGCTTAAATAGAAAGTCTTTTATTACTTAATAATGATACGTATACTTGCATAGAAACCCATTATTAGTTGCCTATAATTATATATATATTACACAACTTACTTTTCATATAAGGATGAAGTTCTTGGCACTATAGTGGTGTCAACTTCATAAATCCTTACATATAAAAAATCGGGATCAAAAGGTTAGTACTTACAAGTACTGGAAGAAGGATTAAGTTGTAAGATTAGATGAAGGTTTAGCTACCAAACCCCAAGTTATGATTTTGTTGAATTTTGGAAGATCCTAGTGGATAATTTTAGAACAAAATTTGGCAAGTCTAATTTGCCCTTCAGAATATCCAATATAATTCAAAATGTTCAAGGTGTGGATCTAGATCATTTTGAATACCACTTGAAACATCCCGAGTTCATTTTGATCTTA
The DNA here is from genome assembly GCA_002079205.1 of Phalaenopsis hybrid cultivar. Taxonomy (NCBI): domain Eukaryota; kingdom Viridiplantae; phylum Streptophyta; class Magnoliopsida; order Asparagales; family Orchidaceae; genus Phalaenopsis; species Phalaenopsis hybrid cultivar. The sequence goes on from JXCR01130395.1 coordinate 9,105, forward strand.
TCATAATGTTCCAATAATCATCTAAGCCTAAACTATGGCTAACTCATTGCTCATTGAAGCATAACAATTTAATTATCCCAAGAATAGGATACTTGATTAGTCAATTGATGTTTAATTTAAAAGTTATATGAGCGGGTGCCCTTAAGGCGTGTTTGAGTCATTTAAGATTATGGTGCCCGGAGTTAAAGTCAGTCTTGTAGTGCTTAAAAATGTTAATCACCAATCATATCATTTTCTAAATTCAATCAACTTGAGTTTAAACATCGAACCTATGCCACTACCAAGCCTTTAACAATCATAATGAGTGAAATGGTGGTTTTCAAAGTTTTGATTTAAATTTCATATATCCTTCTTAAATGATCACTTCATCCTCAACTTTGGGCTTAAGAAAAGTAAATTATCATCTTTCTTGCTTAAGCCCATCACTTAAGAATCATTTGATCTTTAATTGACTTCCAAGTCATGAAGAATAGGAGAATTATGCTTTTAGTTGATGTTGTGCAAGGGTGTTGAATGGGTTTCTACCCTTTAACCCCATTGTATTTCAATCATCTAAACATGTTTACTAAGATCAAATTTACCCATTCTCCCTTTAATAATGCTAAATTTTGATTAACGCACCAAAGTCTAAAATTACCACTTTGCCCTTGGGGTACTTCACCTCATAACTCATTAAACACAACTCAAATGATTTTGAGCGTTTAGAGTATCATATCCGTGAGGTAATTAGGATATTATAGGAGGATATGTGGACCTCTCAAATTTTAATTTAATTTAGATAATTATTTAAATCTAGAAAGTAAGATTTTTAAAAGGTGATTTATTTAACTTCACAAAATAAAGTTTTTATTTATGAAAAAAAATATCATAGGATTCCTTAGGTTAGAAAAATATTTAGGTAAAATTTCATGATTTTTTTTAATTAAATTTTTATTATTATTATTTTAGTTTAGATAAATTTTCATGATTTATTTTAAATAGAAAATAGTGTTTTAATTACAAAAAAATATTTTAATATTTTTATTAAATATCTCTGTGTTTAGAAAACTGAGAGAATTAAATTTAATATTTTTGTGATTTTTAATTTATTTACTATAATTATTTTTAGTGAGAAAATTTCATTTTTAAGCTTTTAAAAATTTATTTTTAACTTAGGAAAATTAGGAAAAAAGTTTTATTGAGTCCCAAGTGATTAGAGAATAGTTAGGGCATTTTAAAATATTTTTGTATTTTTGGAATTTTTATTTATTCTTAAATATTTTAAATTAAAAATGAGGCTTAAAATCAAGTAATTTACCAAAAATAAATTTTAGTTTTTCTAAGTGCCTCTGATCACGAGGAACTCAGAAAACCACTTTTCATAATTTTTCTAAGTGTATTTAATTTCTTATAATTATTTTTATGCAAAAATACAAGCTTTCTTAAAAAATCCACTTTAGTGCATAAACGAAGCCAAATAATTTTCAAATTTTTACAATGGGTAGGTATGATTTTTATGAAAAACGTGGAGTTAATTTTGTTTATTTTTTATATGTATTTAGTTTACACAAATTAATACAAGGTATAGTCAAAACCTCTCTTTTATTAAACGTTGTCTCCCTCCAAAAAGAATTCAAAATTCCTTCCAAAATTTTTTTCAAAAGTCAACCCTTTTGAATACAAAAGACATGTGCATTGATCCAAGTGACATATCCCTTCATAAGAGAATCTTCCAAAGTGTCTAGATGCATTAACTCACTCCAAGGGGTGTTTAAAACAGGTGTCCCTTTTGAAATTAATGCAAAATTCATCTCTAATCACCTTAATTCATAACAAGTCATCTCTGGCGCATCTGGTGTTGGATCTGGCACATCAGGCGCCAACTTGCTTAAGACAATGTTGTTCTAGGTTTTGGCCTGTCAGCGCCAACTCTGGTGCATCTGGTGCCAGGTCATTGTCAAGTGGTGCTTCTGGCGCCAATCGGGCCCATCAAGCACTATCTCTCTATAAAATGGTGCTTCTGGCACGAATCTAGTGCATCAGTCTACAAAATTCCCAAAATTTGATGTTTCGGTTCCAAATTTTGTCTTTTTTACTACTTTTACTCTAAATGCCTAAAATTCGATTTACCTACAACAAAAACATGAAAATATCCTTTTTTAAAGTGCAATATCACCAAAAATAAGCATAAAATATATTCTTAAAAAAACATATTATTTTGGTGTATCACTAATCTAGAGTTTGGTCCCTAAATTTGTGGTTAGGCTGGCAAGTTACTAGCCTTCAATTTAGAGTTCCCATATTCCCCTCACCTGAGGGCTAATATCTCGCTTTAGTTTCCAAACATCTAGACTAAATTAGGAATTTTAGTCTATCACCCTAAATCTCCAATTCTACACCCAATAAAACATATTTCCTTAACTATCTGCACTCTCATTATATTGTGGTGGCCCTTCTCGTAAGGTGAGTGTGGTTCCACAAAATTGAGAACTACACCTCCCTTCCGGATTTTAATGTAATTACAAAAAAATTTAACATTACGACCGGCGTAAATAGCAATGTAAATAAAGTTCATTTAAAACTTAAATGTTACTTTGCTTAAATGTAGTAATTTTTTAGGCGTGTTAAAATCCCATAAATTTAAATGTTACTTGTCCTCAAGTATTGCTATAACTTTTAAAACTAAAATTGTTAACTTATGGTTGTGGGTTTCTTTTAGATAACCTAAAATTTTGTTTTAGAAATGTTATAGTTCAATTTAGAAGATTTTCTAGTAAAGTGGATGATATCTAAGTTATCAGAACATTTCGTATTAAATTTAGGAATTTTATTTTTCTATTTAGTTCAGACTGAATTAAAATTTTTCCAAACATGGGATCTTTGAAAAACATTAATTTCAGAATATATGAATTCTATATTGAAAATATTTTTTACTAAAACTTTTTGACATTAAGTATTGGATTGATCTTAAGTTTTCTTCCTTAGAAACATTTAAGAGAAATCAAATTTTAGTTAGGTCCTACTCCTCAAGCTTCTCCTTTCTTCTTTCCTTTTCTTTTTCTCTTTTCCTTTTCTTTTTATTATTCCTTTTCTCTTTTTTTTTTTCTTTTTATCTACTTTTTCTTCTTCTTTTTCTTTCAGGGTCTTTTTAATTTTCATTTTTTTAAGGTGAGGATTTCTATATCTAGATAGGCTTTTAATGATTTTGAATTTTACTAACCCTTTTCTAAAGTTAAAGACTTATTTTCTTTCCTTAACTTAAAATCTAGTATTAGTTTTTCAAAAATAATTTTCATATAATCTAAATTAATTAAAAAGTATTATTCTAAAAAACTTTAAATTTTTAAAAATTTGGTTTTTGCTACTATAAATAGTAAAATCATTTCCCTAATATTTTCTACTAAAGAATCTTAACTTTAGTTTCATCCTTTTTACTAAATTTTCTACTAAGTTCCGCTATATCATTTCTAAAAATCGAAATTTTGGTATTCTAAAGTTAAAACCACGTACCACATGTGATTTTAAAAAGTGATATCAAATTCAGTACAGGCTACTGATAAAATTTAAAGTTTAACTTTGAAAGTTATTTTTTTCTTCCTTCCCCCAAACTTAAATTTTTAATTATTTTTCAATCAATTCCATAAAATGTTGCAGGAAGAAAAAGTAAAAGTTTAATCTACTAGCTACTACAACATTCTATCAAATTAATACACATGCATAATCACGATAGAAAGACTAAAGGAGAAAGTAAATCTAGCCTAAAACATGCTTGCAGTAATATTAAACTTAAAGGAAGTATACTTACTTTAAAATTTATTTTCTTCCTGCCCCCAAACTTGATGTTTAACATGTATAGTTAAATACATATAATATAAACAGGAACAAAAATAGTTCAAAAATTTTATTGACCACAAATGTCTATTAAAAAAATATATAAGTGTTCATCAGGATAGAAAAGTTGTAGTAGAAAGTAAATCTAAACTAAACATGCCAGAATGAAATTTGACTCAACAAAAGTCTAACTAGCATAACAGGTAACAACATAGAAATATAAAAATGTTCCTCAAGTCCTATATAGAGTTGTAACACAAAAAATAATCATAAAATACAAACAAAACACACATGCTAAATGAGGTTAATTAATCTTTTAACTCATCACATCTCACTACCTTACTTCCAATTTTTAACGAAATCATTATACATATGTATTAGGTACTTTTAAATAAGTTGTCAACCAAGACACGATGTAAATGTTAAGATGGATGTATGATAAATTTAAAAAGAATAATTAAAAGTTTATTATACCCGTTGATTATGGAAGATATGCCGTCCAAAATTGACATTTATGTGTGAAAAATTTAACTGTCTTGGATTTATTATGATATGATTACCCCTAATTTATTGGTTCACGTGCACCAACCTCAGGCATCACATTATCCTTTAAATTAAGCACCTCTAACCATTATAAGGATAGTGTAAATCATCCACATGTTGCTCATCAAATAGGTTCATGACTCCTACCAAATGAAAAATAAGGTCAGAGAAAGGAAGTAACATAACTCAGATGGAACAATCACTATCCAAATTCAAGATGCATTTTCAAAAACTCAAGTCTAAGTGAAACCCGAGTCGTAGTAGACTCGTCAATCCAATTATTACAAGAGAACTTATACAAGTCTATCCATAATAGAAGTTAAGGAATCTCCTCCCTTATGACACACTAAGATAAAATATAACCACTAAAAATCCAAACATCCCGTAGTCATCAATCAAATTGTTCAATCAACACCAAAGCAAACACCATACAACACTAACAATCATGACTCTCTAGTATACTAAATCAAACCACACTGATAACCATGGGTTACCTTCCACAAAGCGCTTTGTGTAACGTCGCTAGCCCGACAAATTGTTCCTCATAGAAAAAAAATTCCATTTAAGCAATCCTTGATCAATAGCTCAATCTTTTATGGATCCAGGAATTTCTATAAAATCCTTAATTTTTTATTTTTCTTTTAGCTTTTCCTTTTTAGATTGATTCATATTAATGTTCCTCAAGTTTCTTTCTAAATCCAATAATCTTTTAATGAATTTTTTAATTTGCATATTAAAATCATCCTTACAATTTATAACAAATGGATCTTCATATGATAGTTCAAGATCTCCTAAATTTTGGATCACATTCTCTCTAGATAAATCAGATTCGAGATCAAATTCTACTATGTTACACTTCTGTCTCAAGTTATCTTCCAGTTCATCCCTTTGTGGTTGAGGAAGTGGGGTAGGTGGCCTTTCTTTACTTATCTATGTTGATGAAATAGGTTTTTCTAATTCCTTTGGAATTTCTTCCATCAGACTTCCACTTTTCATATCCTCTTTTCTCAGCTCAAGGTACCTTTGAAATATATCCTCCATATCTCTTCCAATTTTTAGTTCTATATCTTTATCTTTCCCACCATTCTCTTCCTTAGGGTTTATCTCAGGGTCACTAAGTAAAATCTCTAGGGGGTAATTATTAATTAAATTAATAATTTGCCCCAGTTGTTTTTTTATATTCCTTTTGGTAACCGCGTAATTTTCCATTTGACTCTACATTTTAATCACAACCTCTTATAACATTAATTCCTTCTCCTCATCCTCTGGGTTGGAGTTAGATCTATAAGGAAAATAAAATCCATCATTAAAATTGTTCTGATTATTCCAATTACATATTTGATTAAATTAATTATTTTCCCACAATTGGTCTTCTCCTTTAAAATTATTATTCCAGTGAAAAATTAAATTATTTTCCCAATTGTAATAATCATAATAAGGATTATGCATCTCATGAATAGTTTCAATCCATTGTCACTATAAATTTTCCTCAATAATTGGGTGTCCTTAATTAGCATTATATTCCAAATTTGAATATTCATGATTTTGTTGATCTGTCATTTCTACATTAAATTCATTGAATCTTTTTTTATTCATCATCCTCCTAAAAGTTCTCTCTCGGTCTGAGTCATAAGGTTCAAGATCTGTAGCTCCTGAACTACGCATACAAATTTGAAGACTTAACTACTGTGATAAATCTTTAAAATAGTTTTGGTATATTTGATTTTTTGAAATAATCACACAATAATTAAAAAAACTAGATAATAACACTAAAGTATCAAAATCTAATTCCGAGTTTAATTTCACGGTTACAAAATTTTGCTAGACCACGAGTCTTGGGATGATAAGTTGTGGTGATCCTACATTCCATATCATATTTTCCAACAAATTTTTCAATTCTTTTATTCTTGAATTGAGATCCCCCATCTCTATGATTACTATAGGCATATCATATCTTGTAAAAATAATTTTCATTAAAATGTTTGAAGCACTCTGAGCATCACATCGAGGAAAGAAATTGCTTCAATCCATTTAAGAATATAGTATACTGCAATTAATATATATAAATTTTCAAAAGTGGGTATAAAATGTCTCATAAAATCCAATTCCCAAACATAAAAAATTTCAACTTCCAATGTAAAATATACGGATATTTCATTCCTTTTTGAAATAATTCCTACTCACTGATATCAATCACATATTTTTATGTATGTATTAACATCCCTAAAGAGAGTAAACTAATAAAATCCAGATTGTAAAATTTTATATGTTGTTCTACCATTTCCAAAATGTCCCCAAAATTTAGAATCATGAAAATTTTGAGTAATTTTTCAGTTTCTTCATATGGTACACATTTTTGAATAACTTGAACTTTATATTGCTTATATAATATGGGTCATCCTAAAAGTAAACTTTTTCATCATGAACAATTTTTTCTTTGTTGTTATGTTGTCGATCCATACGATAAAAGATCAATAACAATATAGTTCACTATTTATGCATACCATGGTACATTCAATTCATTAATAGTGTATAGATGTTCATCAAAATAATATTTGTTAATTTCACTTTCATAATTAAATAATTTTTCTTGTTCCAGCCTATATACATAATCTGCTATTTGATTATCAGATCCCTTCTTATCTACTACCCCAAAATCAAATTCTTTCATCAGAAGAATCCATCTAATTAATCTTGGTTTTGTGTCCTTCTATTGCATCAAATGTCTTATTACAAAGTGATCAGTAGGCCCAATACAGTTAGCTCCAACGAGATATGATCTCAACTTATCAGAAGCATAAAAAATTGCTAAAAACTCTTTCTCATTAGTGATATAATTAATTTGAGCTTCATTCAGAGTTCTACTTCCGTGATATATAATTTTGAAATTTTTTCTCATATTTTTGCCCCATTATAGATCCAATTGCATATTCTCTAACATCACACATTAGATCAAATAGTTTCTCTCAATCAAGTTAAACTATTGTAAGAGCAGTGATTAATTTTTCTTTAAATAATTCAAAGGCAATAATGCATTTTTGGTCGAAATCAAATTTTGTATCTTTTTCTAATAATTAGCATAAAGGCTTACTAATTTTTAAAAAATCTTTAATATAACGTCTGTAGAAAACAACATGTCCTAAAAAACTTCTAACCCCTCTCACTATATTAGGAGGAGCTAGTTTAGCTACAACTTGAATTTTTGCTGGATCTACTTCCATATAGTTTTCAAAAATTTTATATCTAAGTAAATTTTTTCTTGGAACCATAAATTGACATTTTTCCAAATTTAATACTAAGTTTGTTATTTCACATCATTCTAATTTTTTTTCTAGATGATTTAAACATGATTCAAATGAAATTCCGAACACTCAAAAGTCATCCATAAAATCTTCTATTCCTTTTTCAATTAAATTGCAAAATATAAACAACATATATCTTTGAAATGTTGCAGGTTAACGCACCTCGGGTGTGTGTTATTTTTTGTGTGTTTTATGTCAATTTAAATCCACATTAATAATGTCAAAAACTTGACCCGTCCCAAACTTACATTGTAATTTAGCTTCCAAAACTATGACCAAAATATTGACCCAATTTATATTAAGTATTTAATGTGCAAAAATTGAAATGTTATAGAAAATATATAAAATTGTTTACACACTAAGGTTTCTACGCAAGTTCACGTATCGCTTCAAGTAATATAAGGCTCTCTTAAAAAGCCACAGTATCGATCCCACATAGAGACACAGTAAGAAATCCCTTAGGCTAATTCTAGTCTACTACTATCAAGTCTTAGTTTGGAAGATGAAAATTCTTATGATGATATCATTAATCATAATATTCAAACTATATAAATTAAAGTAAGAAAGATAAGTTAAAATGGGTTTAATGAATGCTTACAAAAATGTAACTAAAAGAACTAAGTTTACTAAACTAATTTCTAAACTTTAAAGTAAAAATTACTAAGACTAAAGAAAGTTTTGTGATGATGAAGAGTTCAAATTTAAAAAAGAATCCTCCCCCTTTACAATGAGAACATGGTTAGTGAAGTAATTAAAATAATTTTAAATTATATATAAAATTTTATTGTGCCAAATAGGAGCAATCCTATTCTTTACCCTCTGTCAAGTGCATAAAGAACATTAACTAATTAAAAGTTTGGTCCCTAATTTTTTGGTTTGGTTGGGAGGATACCGGCTCTCACTCCAGTGCTCCCACTTCTCCCTCGCTTGAGGGCTAACAATCTTGCAATAGTTTCCAATCAACTGGACCAAATTGGGAATTTTAATCTACCACCTTAAAATCTCCAATTCTACATCCAACAAAGTATATTTTCATATTTATTTGTACTCAACTCCATGGATTACATTCTCACCCATGAAATTGAATGTTACTTTTACCTTATTATAGAATGCATAGCCCTTTCAAATCTCATGTTTCTCAATAAATTTTAACCTTTCAAATGGCCAAATCAAAAAGTAAATAAAGAACAAGTTTGAATCATTACAAATTATTGACATTTAATACCATATAAAATAAAATCAATTCTTCACATAATTAAATCTCATTTTAAGAAGAAGGATAAAGAAGACTACTCGGAATTCATGAGAAGAATATGACAAAACATGGATTTCATATATAAAAACAAGTTTACAAAACAAAGAAAGAAAATAAAACAACTTATCTCACACTCCATCCCAATAAAATCCCTAGAAGTTCCCTTTAATCACTTTCTCACTTTAAAATCACACTCAATTCTCTCCTAGAAATGTAATGAAGAAGAAAGCTCTCACCATCCCTCTCTTCTTACAACTCTAAAAGAAAATCCTCTCTTCATCAAAGCCTTCCTCTCACTCTCACACCACAATCATGCCCTAGACTCCTCTCCTTTTTAATTAGGGGCTGCCTCCTTTCAAAAAGAAATCAAAATCCCCCCCCCCCGAAAACTCTCTACAAAAGTCACACATTTTGAATCCCAAAAGACATGTTCATTCATTCAAGAGACATATCCATTCATTAAGAGCCTTTCAAAGTGTCTTGATAGATTGAATCACTTAATGGGACATTTGGAATATTTAGAGCTATCAAAATCTACTCAAAATTCATCACAAACCGTCTTAATCCATCAAGTATCATCTCTAGAGCTTCTGGCACTAATTATGGCGCCTTTGGTTCCAAGTTACTTAAGTCAACACTGTTTTGGGCTCTGGCACTTCTAATGTCAAATCTAGCACCTCAGATGCTGCTTCTCTATATTATGGCACCTCTGGCACCAGTTTTTGTGCCTCTGGCGCCAGATTCACAAAGTTCTCTTTTTTGTCTCCAAATTTCCTCCTTTTTTCTAATTTTGCTCTAAATGCCTAAAATTTATATACCTGCAACAAAAACATGAAAATTCCCTTATTTAAAGTGCAATATCACCATAAATAAGCATTAAATGTATAATTAAAATAACACATTATTTGGTGTATCAAAATCCCTGAAACTTAAATGTTACTTGTCCTCAAGTGACGCTTTTACTACATAAAAATATGAATTATGATAGAAATTAACTTATAAACTTCTATACTTTAGTTTAATAGATAAAATAATATAATTTAAGAAAAACTTTTAATAACTTAGATTAAAACTAAAAGTATAAGAATACTTATTATCAAATTTAAGATTTCTGAATCTCCATTCATTTCAAAAAGAACTATAGTTTGTTATATCAAGGATACTTAAGGTATCCATATGAAAAAGAATTTCATGAAAGCTTTACTATTAATTGTGCTAATACTCAAATACAAGCTTAGAGAATGTAATAAAGCCTTTTCTTTAAGTTGATTCAAGTGAAGCCAATTTTTTATTAGGCGTCTCCTCAAGCTTCTCCTCACATTTTTCTTATGCTTTTCTCTCTTTTTTTTAAATATTCAGGATCATTTCAATTCTTTCTTTTCTTTTCTTTTTCAAGTGAGGATTACTATATCTGGATAGTCTTTAATATTTTTGAACTTCACTTTACTCTTCTTAAAGTTAAAACTTTTTATCTTTCTTCACTTTATAAATTCATATTAATTTTGATGATTTTTTATAAAGTATTATTCTTTTCATTTTACTTGAAACTCTAATTTTTAATACTTCAAAAATATAATTTCCTTCTCTTTAAATAGAAAAACATATTCTTATCCTTTCATACCAAATAAATTTGACTTAAAAAATCACCTTTGTTATTAAAAATTTTGACCTAAATTTTCCATAATATTTACAAACATAAATATAATGATGTAAAGTTAAACTCCATTTTAAAAGGTCATGTTAAATTAATTTTAAAAACTAAGTTAATTGAGGACAAATAAAATTTAGTTTACTTCTAAGTATCCTTAATTTTTCTTTCCCCCAAACTTGAACTTTTAAATATTTTACACTTAATTCCATAAAATGTAGCAGGAAGAAAAAAGTAAAAGTTGAATCTACTAACTACTACAACATCCTATCAAATTCATATACATGCATGATCAGGAAAGAATGACAACAGAAGAAATTAAATTAAGCCTAAAACATTTTTGCACTAATTTTAAACTAAAAGGAAGTATACTAACTTTAAAATTTATTTTTCTTCCTACCCCCAAACTTGATTTTAAACATGTATAACATTCAATACAGAAAATATAAGTAGGAAGAAAAATAGTTCAGAAAGTCTATCTATTACAAACTTCTACAAGCATTTATCAAGACAAAATAATATGCAATAGAAAGTAAGTCTAAACTAAAACATGCTCGATAAAATGGAAAGAAAGGTCTAACAAGCAGAACAGGTATCATCATAGGAATACATATATTTATGTGTTCTCCAAATCTTTATATTATTGTAACACAAACACAAACACACATGATAAATGAGATCAATTCTTCCCTTAACTCATGCATCTCACTAACATACTTTCAATATCATATGGAATCACTACACAAATATATTGGGTCCTTATAAAAGTTTTTATAAATTTTAATCCCATAGATAAGATTATCCCTGATATATTGGTTCACGTGCACCAGCCTCAGGCATCACCTTATCCCAATAATTAAGCATCTCTAGCAGTTATAAGGACAGTGTAAATTCATTCACATGTTCCTCATCAAATAGGTTAGCTACTCCTAAAAAATGATAACAAAGTTAGAGAAAAGAAGTACCAAAATTTAGATGGAATTGTCGCTGTTAAAATTAATGATGTCTCTTGTAAAACTTAGTATGGATGAGATTTGAGTCATAGTGGACTCATCAATCTAACTACTACAAGAGAATATATAAGTCTTGCCATAATAAGAGGTTAATGAATCACCTCTCCCATAATACAAAAATGATCTAATCAAACCACTAACAATCTAAACATCTACCAATCATCATTCAAACTAGTCAATCCATACTAAATCAAACACAGTACAATACTAACAATCATAACTCTCAAGCACACTAAATCAAACCACAATGATAAGTATGGGTTGCGTCCCATAAAGCACTTTGTCTAACATCGCAAGCCCAACAAATGATTCCCCCTGGATCAAAATTCCAGTTAATTAATCCTTAATCAATCTTTCAATCTTTTCCGGATATAGGGATACCTACATTGTCCTTAAATTTAAATTTTTATTTCAGCCCTTCCTTTTTAGATTGATTTATATCCTTGTTCCTCATATTTCTTTCTAGATCCAATATATTTCTAGTGATTTTCTCAATTCTCATATTAATATCTATCTTAAATTTTATAAGAAATGTATCTTTATAAGATACTTCATGATCTCCCAAATTTTAGATTAGATTCTCTCTACATAATTCAAATTCTAGATCAAATTATTCTATGTTACTCTTTTTTTCAGGGTTATCTTTCAATTCTTCCCCTTGGTACTAAGTAAATGGTACTGGTGGTCTTTTTATATTTACCTTAGTTGAGGAAATAGGTTTCTCTAATTCCTTAGGAATTTTTTTCATTGGTCTTTCAATCTCCTTTTCCTCATTTCTCAACTCAAAGTTCTTTTGAAACATATCCTTGAATTCTCTTCTAAATATGAATTCGATAATTTTAAATTGCTCATCACTCATCTCCTTAGAATTTATCTCAGAATCACTAGGTTAAAACTCTTGGGGGTAATTTTTAATTGCATTAATAATCTGCCTCACTTTATTTTTTATATTCCTTATTGCAACCCCTTAATTTTCTAGCTCACTCTTTTGACTTTCCAATACACCCACCAATTGAATCTCATCCTCTTCTAACAGTGACTCCTTCTCCTCATTATATGGGTTGGAGTTTAATCCATGAGGAAAAGAAAGTTCATTATTATAATAGTCATGATTATTCCAAGTACATGTCCGATTAAGTTGATTATCTTCCTAAAATTGGTTTTCTCCTCCAAAATTATTATTCCTGTTAAAATTCAAATGATTTTCCTAACGTGGACTGCAATAATCATAATAAAAATTATGTATCTCATGGCCAATTTCAATTCATTGTCCAAAAGAATTTTCCTCAATATTTGGGTTTCCTTGAGGATATCTTTTTGTGCATTGCTTCAACTTCCTCTCAATATTTGCAACCTAAGAAATTAAAATTGTAATCATATCTTATTGAAAATTTGTCAGTCACTTGGGGTTTAGTCTTTCAAAGTTACTAACATTATTATCCAAATCTGAATATTCATTATATCATTGATCCGCCATTTCTACATTAAATTCATGGAGTCTTCTAAAATCTCTCCCAAAAGTTCTCTCCAAATCTGAATTGTAAAATTCAAAGTCTGCAACTCCTGAACTACGCATACAAATCTAAAGACTTAATTAATACGATTGATATCAAAAATATTTTTGGTATTTTGGATTTTATTTAAAATAAATTCACAATAATTAAACACACTATATAATAATACTATAAATTTCAAATCTAAGTCTTACAAGTTTAACTTAAATTCTCTTAAAGTTCTTACTATAGCTTCCCCAGCAATGGTGCTAAAAAATTGATGCACCCTAGGTGTGTGTTATTTTTCTGCATGTTTTATGTCAATTTAAATCCCAAGAAATAGTTCCTAAGACTTGACATGTCCCAAACTTACACCGTAATTTAGCTTCCAAAAATATGTCAAAATCTTGACCCGATTAATATTAAGTATTTAATGTGTAAAAAATGAAATGTTATATAAAATATATTAAATACTTAACACACTAGGGGTTTGTTGACCTCACTTTTGGTTGAGGTCTAGAAATTTCTTTAGTAGCCTAGGTCTAGCCATAGGACTTNCGTAAGGAATGTCCTCCTTCCTTGCCGCAGAAGGAGGCGCCTTCATCTTGGGAGAAGCTACGGAGAAGGGAACGAAGCATAAGAAAAAGACAATAAGGTAGAGTGGAACGGAAACATAGAGCTTCCTCGCCATTTTTCTCTCCGTCCCGTCGTCTCTCCGTCCCTCCGGGTCTTGGTTTCCTTTTGGGACTGCAGACCATCAAAGACTTCAAGAATAACAAATTGATCATCGAAATTTTTAGTGTTGTTTGGTAGCATATTTTTAACATGATTGTCATAAATTTCATCAAAATCAAGGTACAGATCAAAAATAGGGAAAAACAAATCTAACTTCAATTTTCTCCCTGACGTAAATCTGAAATTATCAAATCTGATTATTGCATAAATTTATGTCGTCATTTCTCACGTGCTTTCTCTCTGCTGCGAACTAGTTGGATTTCGCAGATTTGATAAATCCTCTAATGTATATCTATGGCAGCCGCCAAAAATCGTCTAAATATTTCAAATAAATGACCTTAGATATCAACATTTCATTTCACCCACCCACCCCACATCTCCATTTTCCTCCAATTCGTTTTTATTTGTCGAATCCAGCAGAACACCAAAAAAATTGAAGATTAAATTCAACGCTCTGTTAAAATGAATTTCCTGACGTTATGTTAGATTTGATAAATCATACTTGATGTAAATTTAAGATGCAGGCAAACACCACCTAAATCTGACGAATGCCCTGATTCAGTAATCTTGAGGTTTAAGGTAAAACCAAATAAAAAAGGGATTTCAAACTTGCAAGATTGAAAATGATATTTTGCATGGCAGGATTTCTTAGTATATATGGCATAAATCTTGCAACCAAATAGCTGTAATATTGATTTCCTGAAAATATACTTGCTTACTAGTAAATGGTTTATTGGTAGAGATACTTTTTTATTTTTTGTTTTTTATTTTTAAGGATTTTTATATCTAAAAAACACTGACAGTAGCAAAGATTGCATGTCTTCTCATTCGGTCGGCAACTCTATAAATAAAATGATCTTTTTCGTATAAAGGGAGGAAAGTTATTTGGGCTCTCCGACCATTTAGCATCACTCTCCCCTTCTTTTGCATTAGCATCTTTCAATACATAAAATAGGTCCGAGAGCCTAGGAAATAACTCCACTTTGCTCTGCTAGGGACAATCGCTGTGTCTCTTCTCTCTCTTTCTCTCTCTCTCTCTCACACACACACACACATACACGCTTTTTTTTCCTCTCCCTCGGTCTCACGTTCTATGCCTTCGACATTGTCAACATGACAAATTTGAATCCAACATCTTCAAAAATGTGGTAAGCATAAATCTTGTCGTCCACAAGAAGAGCATTAACACTGAGAAGAAACTCTTCGAGAAGGAAAATTTTGGTTTGGACTATGGACATAGAGCAACGTTCAGAGTCCAATAATATGAAGTCACATGTAAGTGGGTCCCGCACAGAAAAACATTTATAAAATTTTTAAAAAAATGTAAATATGTAGAGTAACGTCCATAGTCCAATAAAATGAAGCCACCCGATGCTTCGACTATCCCGCCTTTTATATTATCCCACCCTTAAGAAAAACTTTTAGGCTTCCTTGAGTCCGGTGTCAGAAGCTTCTATCCTGATTCCTTTCTCCCCTAGGGCTTCATCGTTGCTCTGCTACGGTTCGTTGAGCTAGGTTATGCTGTGTTGTTGTGATGGAGATGGGTTTCTCTCTCACGAAGAAAAAAAGATAATGAATTACAAGAATAATGACTACGAGTTTGGGACAGAGGTGAGCTTAGTGTTGCCTGAAATGTTATGATATCATAGATTTTTACTTAAGTGCTTCCATAGAGTTCTTTTTTTGTAGTGCTGCAATAGGTATTTTGAGTTATTTTTCATAATACTTTATGGTTTTTTTGGGTTACTTTGGGTCTAGGGTTTATGGTTATTTCATGTTGTTTTATGGTTATTGTCGAGTTATTTTTAGATTATTTTATGGTTATTTTTGAGTTATTTTGGGTTAATTTTTTAGTTATCTTTTAGTTATGCTAAATAACCCGAGATTAACCCAACAATAACCCTAAAAAAATTAGAAATAAATTCAAATTAACTATTAAACATCCCAGAAAAACTCAAGTATAACCCCAGAATAACACAATAATAAATTTAAAACTAAACATAAAAGAACTCTTAAACAACTAGAAAATAATCCAACAATAGCCCCTAAATAACTCCTAAAAAAGTTTGATATTAATCTGAAATTAACGCCTACATCACCTCAGAATAACCCAACAATAACCACATAATAACTCAAAAAATATCTCCTGAACAACCATGTAATTAACTCATAAATAATTCCAGAATAATCCAAAAATATCTCTAATATTGATGCAAGAATAATTTTCAGGTTAGTTTCAATTAATTTTTGAGTTATTTTAAGTTATTTTGAGGTTATTTTCTTCCTAGTCTAACCCCGAATTGAAACCCATATCCAAAATAACTACCAAATATTATTATTGTTCAATGATGGTGTTATTCCAGTGTTATTCTGGTGTTATTACGGTGTTAATTGGGTTTTAATGTGTTCTAAATTTGTTATCAATCTTTTGTCATTTTGGTGCTTAGGGTGTGGTGTTATCTGTATATCCGATCATTTTTATGATATAGTGCAAATTTTTAGTTCTCTAAGCCTGGAAATGGTTTCATTGATGGAGTTGTTGACAATTTTCTTTATACCATTATCCACAATGAGCAAGAAGCTTATGAATACTATTGTGTATATGCACATCATCTTGGATTCATTGTCCACAAGGATCATAATAGTTATTGGCCTAACTCAAAGCAAATTAAGACGAAGGATTATATTTGTGAAAAAGTTGGTCATAAGAAAGAGCCACAATTCACTAATACGGTGAAATACAAAAAACAAAGATAATGACTGACTGTTAAGCTATGGTTTGATTTACTATTGATGTTGACGAGAACTAAACAATTAAGAAATTAGTAGAAATTCATAACCACCCCTTGGCAGAAGCCATTGATAAGCATCTTTTGCGTTCTAGTAGGAAGATTAGCAAGTCAAATAATGATTTGCTGATCAATGAAAGGATCAACAATTAGAGCAACGAATGCATTTAACTTCCTTGCTATAGAGGTTAGGGGAGTAGAAAATTTGGAATTTATGAAGCAAGATGCCTACAACTTTATTCAAAGAGAAAAAAAATAGAATTAAACAGGGGATGTCAATTATCTGGTACAAAAATTCATGAAAAAACAAATTGAGGACAACATGTTTATGTGAGACTTCCATACCGATGAGGATGGTAGATTGAGAAAATTTTTGTAGAGTGGTGGGACCTGTGATCCCAACTTTCTATATAGATATTAATTGTGATGTATGCGATTATATGCTTTATTTCCTTAATAATGATTCTTTCTTTGTAACAAAGCCAAAAACTTGATCCGAAACAAAAGCTAGGTAAATTATTCACTATGAAGCAAATAATAATAAAGTTATAATATTTAAATATGAGATACTACGCAAGTATATGTATCATTATCAAGTAATATAGGTCTTTTTGATTCAGCTCTGAATATCAAACCCAAAGAGATAAATACAATATGCAACTTTAAGAAATAAAAGAAATTAGATAACAAAATTTTACTTAGCAAAATATTTTTACTTAAACTCTAGATGCTAAAATAGGAATGAAAGTTCAATTCTTTTTGTAATTTTTTTATAATTTAAACTAAAGTAAGCTTTAATTAACTTAACTAAATACTTACAAGATAAAGACAATATAAATAAAATATTTTTTTCCTTATTAAGAATCAGTAAGAAGTATAAAAATTCTTTTGTGGAAGTATTCTAAATGTGTTGAACCAAATAGGAGCAATAATATTCTTTACCCTTACTACAGATGCAATAATGAACATTGACTAATATACGGTTTGATTAGTTTTGAAGATTGATTAGGTAAGGAAGATACTAGCTCTCACTCTAGAGTTCCCTCTTCTCCCTCCACCTGGGGTCTAACATCTCGTATCAGAACCTCAAACTATAAATCAAACTGGGGGCTTTAACCCGTCACTCAAAAGTCCTCTAATTCTACACCCTTTAAAGTTTATTTCCTTATTTAGTTGCACTCAGCCTCATAAACTACATTCTCATAAATGAATCAAATGAGACTCTTACCATTTATTGACTCATAAAATACTATCTCGGATCTTACATTTTCTCACAACATGTATTAACATCTTAATTGACCAAATCAATAAGAAAATGAAGTACAATATTTAAAATTATCACAACTTTTTCCAACATTAAAGTTTATTACTTCACACAACTTCTTTTCAATTCTTAATCAATTATCATTTTAAGAAAATAGATAAAGAAAGAAAATAGATAAAGAAAACTACTCAGACTCTATGGAGAAAACACAACCGCAATTGGGTTTAAAAGTAGAAATCATGACACAAACAAAAAATTTAAATTAAAACCAATTGTAGTCACAAATATAAACGCTTATCTCAAATTCTCTCCACCAAATGTCTTGAAGTTCTTTTGAATTCTCATCCTTCACTCACAATACAAACTAAAACTCAAAATAAAATAAAAGGTGGTGTTGACCTCACTTTTGGTTGAGGTCTAGAAACTTCTTTAGTAGCCTAGGTCTAGCCATAGGACTTTNGCTGCCAGCTTCCCTCCCGCGAGCTCCTTGCCGACAGAAGATGGACCCTTCTGAGACACGAACGGGGGCAAGGTGAGCCATTTTCCTTTCTCCCTTCTCCTTTCTTCTCCATTTCCTCCTACCAGAGAAGACAAAACTGTGCTGCTAAAAGAGGAGCGATGGAGGATTGAACNATCCTTCTGAGACACGAAGGGGGGCAAGGTGAGCCATTTTCCTTTCTCCCTTCTCTTTTCTTCTCCATTTCCTCCTACCAGAGAAGACAAAACTGTGCTGCTAAAAGAGGAGCGATGGAGGATTGAACCAGATATTTCTTCGACTTGCGCCCTCGAGAACAACGGAGAAGAATGGCAGCCGCGTTCAAGCCTACGAAGCGCTGCCATGCGCTTAGAAGTGGGTAAAGGTAGGTAATAATAGGATTCGTGGGCCTTAGGGTCTGTTAGCTGGAGCTGATTAAGCTGATTCAGAAGCACTTTATTCTGATAATTTATTGGTGAGCAGTTGAACTGATAAGCTGTCTGGTTGTTTGATTTGTGCGTCTGGAAAATAGTTGATTTTAAAAAAATGATCATTCTAACCATGTTTTAGATAAGTTGTTTAGATGTTTGATTTGTGTGTTTTGTAAACAGCTTATTTATAGCTGTTTTTAAAAAAATGATCATTTCGACCACACGCAGTCGAGCTGTTTGCAACAGCAATATAATGGAAAAATATTTAATATAATAAAATTCAAAAAAACACTGCATAGCAGATCGGTGGTCTTTTTT
The DNA here is from genome assembly GCA_002079205.1 of Phalaenopsis hybrid cultivar. Classification (NCBI taxonomy): domain Eukaryota; kingdom Viridiplantae; phylum Streptophyta; class Magnoliopsida; order Asparagales; family Orchidaceae; genus Phalaenopsis; species Phalaenopsis hybrid cultivar. The sequence goes on from JXCR01130395.1 coordinate 28,181, forward strand.
TTCTTTGCCTTTGCAGCATTCTTGTTTTTAATTGATTTATCGTTTGTCTGCAGGAATTATAGGAGAAGAGGAAGCAGCGTGCCAATATTGCCTACGAGAGGAAGAAATAATTGGTAAAGCTACGCTCCAAGGGTGAGAAGACTGCAGATGAGAAACGTGATTATGAAATTCAAATCCTTGCGCCACTCAAGTACTGAAATGTGTTATTAACACCCAAAGATTTCATACCACATTAAAAGTATCACATTTATAAATACACTATAAATGACCATCAAGCCTCTCAAACCTGCATAACCGTAAATGCAGCAAATTACAGCAACATTTTATAAAGCATATTTTATAAATCCACATAACAGCCATATAAGAATTCTACATAATTGCATTTCCTGGACCAACCCAATTCTTATGTATTAACGTATCGAACACCTAAAATTTGATTTTTACATCTATACCACTCAGATATTTTAATGCATAAGAAGTATATAAGTAAACATCAAATTTTTAGTATTCGAAATGTAAACATACAAGAATTGTGTGTTATGTATGTAAAACTTTTAAAAATAGAAGGGTATTTACATACATACCACCCAATTCCTATCTTTTTACATATCTAACGTCAAAATTCCACATTTTACATTTATAATATCCAAATCTTCTACCTTGTTTTTACATATCTAACATCAAAATTCTTTATTGTTATGTATTTTTTCATCACTTCATTTTCTATATATATATATTTTGCGAAAAGTGAGTTATAGTAATTGAGAGTGTAAGCACATAACTGCTCGTTAGCAAAGTATAGTAAAAAAATATTATAGCAAAATCTTGCAAATAAATTATAAGAAGTGATTTTAATAGTAGGAGCAGCACAAAGCAAGGGCAACGGGACATATAGGAAACATAGCAAGCTAAGATGTCTGCAATTGTTTGGATGCATTGTTGCTGCCTTCAACAAGACCTTATAGCGACATGGAATTCAAAATCTTGCAAATAATAAGAGGAAATCTTCCTAAAATGAAGGATAGAAATTGAACCATCATCAAATTCAATTAGTTCTAATTTAAGGGTAAATTCACTGAACATTCAGCAACTGTGCAAAAAAAGGAAACAAAAACTAACTTTGAACTTCGCTAAAATCCAATATAAATTGTTTTCCTTGTTCATAATTTACTTTCTTCCAAAGATATGTATATTCATACTTGAAATTAAAGTTTAAGAACCCACAAAAAACAATGTCATGATCGAGCAATTTCGTCTGCTATCTGGTCTCGCAATGCGACTATTTCCCTTGCACCTTCTCCTTCGCGACTGCAAGCATGTTCTGAGTCTTCATGTGGTATGAGATGACCGACATGGAATTCAAATGTTTCTTGTGGAATATGATGCATGTTGTCTTCTACAGATGCAAAGTCTACGTCGGAGCGAGGGTGGTGTTGTCGGATGTAGTTGTGCAGAGCCTTGGTTGCCACAACTATTTGTACTTGCTTCGGAAATGGGTAGGTTGACATGTTATGTAATATCACCTACTTCTTCTTCTATACCCCAAATGACCTCTCAATGAAACTATGTAAAGAGGAGCGTCGTTTGTTGAACATTTCCTTTCTACCACGTGCAATCCCGCTTGACCTCTCAAAGTCGGGAATGTGGTATTTCGTGTCAGCATAAGGCTTTAAATAACCCCTTTGTAAGAGATATCCGGTGTCAACCAAATAATATTTACCTGTATGAAATACATAATTTAGAAACGACTCATAAATGTCTAATATATTTGTTATAATTACGTACTAGAGGAGGGTACGGGAAGTAATGAGTTCGGTGTCTTGTTGCAAACTTAAAAACACGACTATCGTGTGCGCTGCCTTCCCATCTGACCATCACAAATGTGAAACACTTGTTGAAATCACAAGCAGCCATCACATTGTGTGTGGGAGAACCACAGCGTCCAATGTAGGCCACCTTGTCGGTGTCAGATACACGCGCATTAATGTGGGTTCCATCAATAGCTTCTATGTAGTCCTAAATGGAATAATGTTGAATCTTTTAATGCTTGAGAGGTAAATAATTACATATAGTAATGACATGTTTAAGATATACCTTGAAGAACGACATGTAGCGAGGTTCATTCACAATTTGTATCGGGATGGACTGAAATGTGGGATCCTCGGACTTAATTATCTTAGAGGCTAAACTTACTAAAGCATTCAGACCAATGGAGAAATATCTGCTGATAGACTCTGATGAATGCTGAAATCGTTCCATGGCTCCTCTGATAGACTCATTCTGAGATAATATATAGAGTGTTATTGCTAGCACCTCTCTTGATGTTATTCTGATCGAGTCATTCAAATCATGTTAGTGTTGTAGTTCGTAGAGCAGATCAATGAAAATTTCTTTCGTCATACAGAACATGTTTGCGAAACGTGTAGGATGCCCTTGCAGTAACTCACCGACCCATTTATCACCAACATATTTCGATGTCATACATGGAGTTCGGTCGATGTATGTGAGGTAGTAGTCATATAACAAAGTAAAAATAAGCACAATCATTCTAACATAGTGCAATTTTTCTGGATTCATCCTACAAAAATTTGTTCAAAGAGAATAGTTATAACCTTCAACCATATAAAGACATCCATAAAACATATAACCACAAAAGATATGAGAACTACAACGTTAACTATAAAGAGTGCATAGAAGAAAAAAAGTGCTGGAAAAAAATAACAATCCCCGTTACAATATTACAAACAGTTTTGAGAAAATAAAATGAGAAGCTGGGGTGGAATGTAAGAAGGAACATTTCAAAACAAAACAGTACAAACAGTTTCAAAACAAATCAGTTTTCTAAGAAGTAAAGTAAGAAATCAAAATAATTTTCAAAATAGTACAATTTTTCAAAACAGTACAAACAGTTTCAAAACAATCAATTTTCCAAGAAGGAACGTAAGAAATCGACTTGGTATTCTGTTTCTAACTTCACAAAAAATGCTCTACGGACTGGATCTTGTAGTAACTTAACACAATTGAGATATAATTTTCTATCTGCCTTAACCTCAGCATGTTTATTTAGAATTCCAAGGCACCGCTCAATAGATATATCTTGTGATGCAGCAAGCTTAACAGTGCAAGATTTTGCTTAACAGTGGCTTCTTTCTTCTTTTTATCCACTCTACGTCGTTTTGGAACAGATGAGGGTTCCACTGACCTATGGATTTTGCAGGGCACTTCTCTTGAGCCACTTACATTATCAGTTCCAAGAACAGCAGCTATGCCAATGAAGTTAGGTTCAGATGGGGTGAAAGCATAAGCTCTCGTTGCAACAACCCCACTGAACATACCATCTAGCTTCTCTTCCATTGCTGGATCAATTCCATTCATTTTGAATTTCTTAGCTACTAGCATGACCTGCACGACATAAAAAATTGAATTAGTTAAATCAGTTCAATATATCCAAAATTGAAATAAGGAAACGATATAAGGTAAGTCTTTACCTCTAATTTCTCAGCCCACCAATCCTCAGAAGCATCTATGGTTCGCTTCACTGGATCACAGCCCAAACCTGTAGTTCTCCTTTTAAGTTCTTTCTAAATTTTCCAATCTTTCTTTAATTGATCTCACTTGTTCTTAAATTTCCTCCTATCATAGTCTCTTCCTGTGAGTTCCTTGAATTTGATAATAAGATTCTGCCAACCTTCTTTGTTAAAAAAATGTCGTAGGTCTATTTCCTAAATCCACCTCCTAAGACAGAGATCATAGAAAATATTTGTTGTTTCCCTGTCCCACATGGCAGATGATCCAACTTCTTTGTTCTTATTCATTGCAGTACTTACTAGTAAAAGATTAAAAAAGAAAAAATGCATTTAATAAAATGAGCATAAAAAATCCAATAATGCTACAACAATTTCACATAAAAAATCCAATAACTTGAGCATAAAAAACCAAAAATCCAATAAAGCCTTAAACATTCAAGAAGACCTTAATATTAGAAAAACATTTGGGAAAGAATTTGTGATATGAACTATTTCATAATGAGTTAATATTATCGCTATAAGAAAATATGTTAAGTTGCCTAACTACGGTTGTAAGGGTGTCATTGAAGTGTTAGATATGTAAACAAACATGAAAACTTTCTGAAGTATAAGAATTTAGCATATGAATATAAATGGTTACATAAATTGGTACATACACACAAACACATAAAAAATAAATTTTGAAAATTCTGCACATATGTATTTAAATTTAGGTGTTATGCATGTAAGTGCTTAAGGATGACCAAGGAAATAAAGCTCATCAACCTTACAAAGCGCATAAACACAAGGTTTCGAACCAAATCAATGACTCCCAAAGTTCCCAGTGATGTAAAGCACATGACATGAAAATCTCAAATCAACAAACTATAAATTTTCGAACTAAAATCATACCAACCAACTATTATTAAGAAATATGAAAGACATTTCTCATCAAAAGCATTTCTCAATACTGCAAAACAACCTAAATATCGTATCGCATAAATAAATACCGAAAGAAGCGGGAAGTGGCAACAGAACTGAGAAGCAGGGATCGCGATCAAAGGCAATTTCACGGGATGGCGAACAGTGGCGAGAGTCGCGATCAGGAAGGCAAACAGAAGCATGTATTTTGATCTGGATGACAAACAAAACTGTGGGATCGTGATCTAGGGTAGAGCGGGGGAGGAGAAGATCAAAAAACAGATAAAGGAGTGAAGAAGAAAGAAGATGATAGAGATTTTTTTACCTCTCGGCCAATTAGGAAGTGCAGAAAAGGGAGGAGTGGAATTGTTGCGGAGAGGGGTAGGCGAGTAAAAGATTAGCGACAAGGGCGTTCCGAACGCTGATCATCGGGCTTATACCCACGATCGCGTATCCCCTAAATTAGATACACTGTTTTTTGATAATCACTGCAAACGACAGTGCGGCGACGTTTTCAAAAATGTCGCCGCACTTATAAACTACCCCAAAAGGGCTCTTATTTGCCCAAAATCATTAGAAATAATCAACCAAATCTTGGTAGTGGCTTGACTGGAGTAATGGTAATCATCAAAGAGGAACCCTTCACCTCAAATATTACACTTTATTTAAAATAGAATGTAGAATTAACTTTAATGCCCATATTTTTTTGTGATGATTTTTTAAAGAGAGATTGGAATTTAATTCTTTGGATTTATTTTCTCGCAAAAATCATTGTTTTAGTTTTAGGAAAACGTTGAGGGTGACAGGTGAGCGGCCATGATAGTGGTGACAGGGGGATGTAGCAGTTGATAGTGCTTGTTTGTGGTTGGCATTGATTATAGATGGATAAAGGCGGATAATGATGGAAGCAAGGAGCAAACGATGACAGCGATAGCGATCGATGCTACATCGATGGACAATAGGGTGTAGTGACCGAGGTAATAGATTGACATGCCTAAGAAATTACATACTTTTTCATATTTATTTTATGCTCAATTTTAATGATTTCTAATGATAATATACTTTAAAGTAAGATATTTTGCATATTTTTTGTTTCAGGTATAAGAAATGGACTTTTGGAGAGAATGAAGCAAAAATGGTGCAATTTGGAATAAAAACGAGCGAGAAAGAAAATTTTGACTTGACACAATTCGATATGTCTTTCAATACTTAATCTACTTTACATTTCTCACATGCTTTTGAATGAAATTAAACTTTAAAGAAAGGTTCTTTCATGCTTATTTTGTAGGTATATCTGTTAGGAGTGAAACACAACTGAAACGGGGCGAAATAGAGTCGAACGGAGCAAAATAGTGGAGCTGCAGCAGGGTGGCGCCTAAAGCGCCATAATTGGCGCCCGAAGTGCCATTGACAGGCAGCTGGCGCCAGCGCCAGAGGAAAGTTTTTGCAGATTAATGCGGTTCAAGATGAATTTTGTGCGAATTTCGAAATGAACATTTCTTTTAAACACCTTATGGAGTGATTTAATGCATCTAGACACTTTGGAAGACTCTTTAATGAAATGATATGTCTCTTGAATTAATGGACATATTTTTTGGAATTCAAAAGGTTTGACTTTTGGAGAAAATTTGGGAGGGAATTTTGAATTCTTTTTGGAAGGAGGCAACCTCTAATATAAGAGAGGGAAGTCTAGTGAGTGTGGTTGTGTGTGTGTGTGCGTGTGTGTGTGTGGCGTGAGAGAGGAAGGCTTTGGAGAAGAGAGGATTTTCCTTTAGGGTTGTAAGTGGAGAGGAAATGTGAGAGATTTCTTCTTCATTAAATTTCTAGGAGATAATTGATTGTGATTGTAAAGAGAGAAAGTGCTTAAAAGAAACTTTTAGGGATTTTATTGGGAAGGAGTGTGAGATAAGTTGTGTTATTTTTTTTTTGTGTTTTGTAAACTTATTTTTATATATGAAATATGTGTTTTGTTGTATCATTCTCATGAATTCTAAGTAGTCTCCTTTATCCTACTCCCTACAATGAGATTTGGTTTTGTGAAAAATTAATTTTGTTTTATATAGTTTTAAATGTTAATAATTTGTGACAATTCAAACTTTTATCTTCATTTATTTTCAATTTGGCTAAATGAAATGTTAAAATGTGTTTTGAAACATATGTTCCGAAAGGGCTATATTTTCTACAACATAGTGAGAATCACATTTGATTCAATGGGAGAGGAAGTCATTCATGGGGTTGAGTGCAAATAAAAGGGAAAGTTGCAGGAGAAAGTGAACGTCGCGAACGCCATTGCAACAGTTTAAAAAAAAAAGATCTGGGGTTAGTTATTTGGCCAATACCTTGTATATCTAGTGTGAACACTAAAAAGTAATAAGGGTCGTTTTGTAGACTGAGAAAGTCTTTATTTAAATTTTAGTTTGTGAAAACTTTAAAATTTAGTAAAGCAAATTAAAAGTAGAAGAATTTAATTAATTAAAAGGTTAAAGTTAATCAAATACGTAATAATTTGATTTAATTTGCAAAGTAGCAAACCAAACTCAAAAATACATGGAGAGAAGTAAAGTTTATGACCTAGTGCGAGACCAACTTCAAAATGCACATTGTCCAGGCGGAGCTAGTCCACCAACACACCTATTTGGGGTCTGACCCCACACAAAGATAAAATTCTTAATGAACTCCTGAACCTCTCTGTTCAAAGGTGATTGGACAGACAGTGCTGAAGTCCGAAAGAGTTGACCGTACTCACCCAAGAAAGAAATGGGTGAAACATGCCAACAGAAGAAGGTTAATCTGGTTCATGAGTGACATGAAGACATTACTGATGTATGACGACAAAATTTCCTAATTTAAATGGAGAGAGAAACTAGTCCCCAATAAAGTCGTCAGTCGCTGGACTGGATATCCTGACGCTTGGTTTAATTTAATTTACATCTATATAATTTGGGAAGAAAGGTGTTTTAAATTTGGAAAATACAAGACTGAACCAATTTCATATCCTCAATAGTTTAAATGAATGAGCATAATACTGCAAGCAATGCATCTATCCTGAAGGGTAGACACACTACTCACTAGTAAGACTCGATTAAATAAACTAAAGATTTTATGACATCTGTTTAAGTCTGTGAAAAATTATTTTTTTATGTTGACCGACAAGTTTCCCTATTTAATACAAAAAATTAAATAAGGTTTATATTAAGTTGGGTTCTTAAAAGTTTCAATAAGGGCAAACCCCTATAGTTAATTACATCTTAGATACCCGAAGTCACCTAAGAAAACTCTCAATAAAAAATAGGGGATATTGTCTTCAGGAATTTCAAAGGGATAGGACTTTTTAAAATATCAGACAAAGAGGTGTGAAAGGGGAATGACTCAAATTTAGAATATTTTATTTTGGAATCCAAATGAAGAAGAACTAGGGGATGTCACGGATCCTGAGGAGAACCTCGGAGACTTCCCAAGCTATCCTATTGTTTAGCTTCATTTCGAGGAAAAGAATTTTTTAAATGTTATATCCTGCCAATTTTACTAATTAAGGCTTACATTTATGCAAGACAGTTGCACAAATAGTTTGGAAGATGTGAGGATTTAGGTCGTAACGAATGACAACCTCGGAATCCTAGGGCGAGGTAGGGCTTAAATTATATAGCAAGGCTATACAAAAGCCTAAAAAAATATGTAGTTGTAGATTTTTGCCCACAATATGTAGCTTAAAAGTTGAGGATTTATGTCGCACTAAACGGACAACCTCAAAATTATGTGGGTTGTTGTTTAATTTCTAAGAAAAGTTATGCAGTTGTAGATTTTTGCCCACAAAGTTAGCTCCAAACTCCTCGATAAAGTAACAGTCTTAAAACCTAAGGTTTAAAGATTTAAATGACAAGTTTAAAGTTTAATAGGGGGGGTTAAAGTTGATAAGAGTGACATCAATTAAGATCTCACGGTTCCCTCGTTCTGGTATCACTATTTTCTTTTGAATTTACTTAGCTTAAAATAGTTGTGAAACCCATTTAAACCGAGGAGATATCATTAGCAACCGCGGGTTACCTCCTCTGAGGGACTCCCATAAATTCAAAAGGACATTTTATGTTTAGTGACATTTCAAAGGATTTATGGCTACCTTTGAAACCATTTGTTTTAAATTTTTGAAAATGTTGATTAATTTTTTAAAATGGTTTTATTTTGAATTTTGCAAGTAAAGTAATGTGCACAACCAAACAGTTATAATATTTTACAATGAAAGTAAATTTCAGAAAGTAAAATGACAGAAATAAATAACACTAGAAAAGTGTACCTGTCATCTTACCGGCATTCCCGCTGAAACGTTAGTTTTTGCAACGTGCATATAATTTTGTAGAAATTTAAATAAATTCCAGGAGTTGATGAAGGTGCATCTAACAGACCCCAAACTTATAACTTATTGAGTCTTGAAAGATCATAGTGGATGATTTTAGAATAAAATATAATAAGTTCAACATGTCCTTCAAAATATTTAAGAGATTCCAAAGTGTTCGGGGGATGACCTTAAACTACTTTAAAGATCTCTAAAATATTTTGAGTTCATTTTGAACTTATCATATTATTCTATTAATCGTCCAAGGTTAAGTTAAAAAGGTTACCCCGCTACTCGGTGAACTGACATTTCAATTATCCCAGGGACAGGGTACTCAATTAATCAGTTTATATTTCACTTAAGAGTTATGTAGGTGAATGCCTAATATACCTAAATAATATGTAGTTTTAAGTGTATATGTTATGCTTATTTTTGGTGCTATTGCACTTTTAAAAAGGGTATTTTCATTGTTTTGTTGCAGGTATATCAATTTTAGGTATTTGGAGCAAAAGTAGCAAAAAAGACGAAATTTGGAGCTAAAATAATAAATTTTGGGATTGTGGCACAATATGCGCCAACATAAAGAGAATTAGAGCAAGATGCGCCAGATTGGTGCTAGATGCGCCAAAACCTAGAACAACACAATCTTCAGCAAGTTGGCGCAAGATGCGCCAGGGACGACTTTTTGCGGATTAAGGCTGTTTGAGACAAATTTTGCACAAATTTCAAAAGGAACACTTTTTTTAACACCCCTTAGAGTGATTCAATGTATCTAGACACTTTGGAAGGCTCTTGTATGAACAGATATGTCTCTTGGATCAGTGGACATGTCTTTTGAATTCAAAAGAATTCTTTTGGATAGAATTTTTTAGGGAATTTTTAATTCTTTTTAGAGGGAGGCAGCCTTTAATAAAAGAAGAAAACTTCTAGAGGTGTGTGTGTGTGTGTGGCATGTAAAGGGGGGCAAAAATAAGAGATAGAGAGAGAGACAAGTCAAGGGCTTGAAAATTTTTTTAAGGATTGTAAGAGGAAAGTGTAAGTGAGAGATTTCTTCTTCATTACACTTCTAAGAGAAAATTGAGTGTGCTTGTAAAGAGAGAAAGACTTGAAGAGAACTTCTAGGGATTTGCTTGGGAAGGATTGTGAGATAAGTTGTGTATTTTGTCTCTATTATTTTGTAAACTTGTTTTTATATATGAAATATGTGTTTTGTCGTATCCTTCTCATGAGTTTTGAGTAGTCTTCTTTATCCATCTCCCTACTTTGAGATATATTTTTGTGAATAAATGATTTTGTTCTATATGATTTTAAATGTCAATAATTTGTGATGATTTGAACTCTAATCTTCATTTACTTTTTGATCTGGCTAACTAAAATGTTAAAATGTGTTAAGAAACATATGTTTCGAAAGGGCTATCATTTATACAACATGGGGAGAATCACAATTGATTTCATGGGAGAGTATGTCATTGATGGAGTTGGGAGCAAATAAATAAGGAAATATACTTTGTTAGATTCATAATTGAAGATTTTAAGGTGACAAATTAAAATCCTCAATTTGTTTCAGTTGATTAGAAACTGATGCGAGATTGTTAGCCCTTTGGTGAGGGAGTAATGGGAGCTTTGAGTGGCAGCCGATATCCTCCAAGCCTAACCACAAAATTAGGGACCAAACTCTGGATTAGTCAATGTTCCTTATTCACTCGGAAGAGGGTAAAGAATAGAATTGCTCATATTTGGCACAAAACAATTTTTATATATATTTTCAAATGATTTTAATTTCTTCACAAGTAATATAATAATTGTAAAGGGGAATGATGCTTTCTTAAATTTGAATTTTTCATCACAAAAAATTTTGTTTAGATTTCATAAGTTTACTTTTGAAAGTTTAGAATTTAGTTTAGTTAATCTTATCTTTCTACTGCATTTTAATTAACATTCACTCTAGTATTTAATATTCAAATTTTGCACTTTACCTTTTGTAGTTTTAAAAATTATAGTATACATTATAATCTTAAGAATTTACTTATATGTATTTCCATCTTCCCTGTGGGATCGATATCGATGACTCCATTAGAGCCCTTTATTACTTGAGTGATACGTTTACTTGCATTATTTGTTATAGGGCAATTGATAGTTTAAAGATTTTTAAAAGATAAAACTATTTCACTGAAGTTATTTCGGTTAGGATTAATTTGCATAATTGTTATTGTATCAGTCGTGTGTATTTTGTAATATTAAAATTTTTTTACAAAATTAACACATTAAATCCACCCACATCAAGGTTTTTGCACCAGTGCCGGTGAAGTAACGGAATGTAATAGTAAGTTATTTTATAATTTATAATATTTTTATTTTTAAACTAAAGAAAAGAATGTTTGTAGTTTAGTTTGATAAATTTCTTATTTAAGTGTGTTTGCTTATTTTAAAGTACTTATTGTGCTTATTTATACATAGTTTAAGATCTAAGTATTTAGTACCTTAAGCTTTTGATTTAGAAAGAACTATTAGAAAATTTTAAATACAACAAAAAGAGATATGCAAAATGGCTTGCAATTTAAGTAATGCTCAAAATAAAAATGAACATCATTGTTGACCTCACTTTTGGTTGAGGTTTAGAAAACTTCTTTAGTAGCCTAGGTCTAGCCATAGGACTTTNATTGGAACTAGGGTACACCATAACTTCACAATACATTAATCCATGGTTCATTTAGAATGGATATTTATCCAATNCCTTAATAAACATTTAGGCTTAATCAAAATGGGAATTTTTGATATTGTTTAACTCATTTGATGATTTTCAATCAAAAATGGGCTTAATTGGTAGAAACCCACTTCATTTTGCCAAACTACAAGATAGAAGAATAATTTCCATAA